>JAULJZ010210528.1:1748-14631 GCA_032270985.1 Heliamphora pulchella | reverse complement strand
CGAGCAAGGGTTCCTAATAGGAGCCACATCTCTGGCACCAAATGCTGAAGGTAAGGACAGACTTAGACCTCGAGCAATGCACATGCAGAGACGATTGCACGACAGGAGGCCAAACACAGTTTAGGGAGAGCAGAAGGCCATCCCCGAGGTTAGGAAGATTGGAAGGAAGATCAAAAAGAGGACCTAAGACAATGACTACATTTGCATCTCGATAAGAGACTCCAACCGCCCTATGAGAAGTAAGTAAAAGACGTGGCACGCCAAGCATTGGAGCAAATCTCTACGTTGCCCTTTATAAGGGAGGTGGTTAGGTTCGAACCTTGTCGAAAGTTTTAGGCCCCGAGATTCAATATGTACAATAGAAAGTTAAACCCAGTAAACCACATTAGACGTTTTAAACAGATGATAACCCTTTGGAATGGATACGACGCTCTTATTTGTCAAGTCTTTCCCTCTAACTTTGGGGAAGTTGCATTGAGGTGGTTCAATTAGTTGCCAGCCAACTTAGTCGGGAGCTGAAAGTAGTTACCCGAGCTCTTCACGATAAGGTTCATCACCAACAGCGAGCAATCAAAGGATATTGTCTCTCTTCTCAACCTAAGAAAAGGAACCCTCACCCAAGTGCGCAGGGCTAGAACTAAGGAAGGTGATTGACGAAAGAATCCTTAGGAAAATGAAACTCTATGGAGATTAAGATGAATTCATAAACACAGTATTCAAAAAACCTATCTATAAACTCATTAGCAAGATCAGTGGTGATTCGTTCTTCGCTTAGCCCTCAAGGATGCTGAGAGACCTAACATTAAGGAACGAGAAGCTATGATACTCATACCACACGGATGGGGGCACATGACTCAAGACTGTTGAGCTCTCAAACAGTATTTGGAGGACTTGGTTACTGTCGGGCACTTAAAAGAGTACATTGATGAAAAATAAACCAAAGAGGATACAAATAAAATAGAGGTGCTAAGAGCCATAGAAAAACACAACAAACACAAATAATAGCTATCGAAAAAGCAGATAAATATGATTTTGCGATAGTTTGGAATACATGTATGAGAATTGGTTACGATGCGCAACACAAAAAGCAACTCATTTAAAAGAAGTGATAAAAGTGGAACCCTCGGCAAAGAAACAAATGGCCAAAGTTTGTTATTCCAGGTACATAATCTCCTTCGACGAGGACCTGGATAAGGTCAAGCTTTCGTACAACGATGCGCTTGTTATAACACTGGGATCAAAGAATATGGCTTAAAAAGGATCCTAGTAGACCAAGGCCGCTCGACAAAAATTATCCACTTTGATTTGTTCAAAAAACTTGGTCTAAAAGAAATGGATCTGACACTCGTTACATGTCCCTTCGTCGGCTTCAATGGTAAGCCAATTTAGCCGCTCAATATGCTACGACATATAATCCAAGTGTCGTCAATGACCTTGTACATAGAGTTCCTAGTTGTGAATGTCCGTTCTCCCTATAACACCATCGTTGGAGGAATGTGGCTACATAACCTCATATTCATCCCCCTATGCTTTACCAGGTCATAAAATTCCCTAGAAAAGTAGGGGTGAAAGAGATCAAAGGAGACCAAGTTACTATAAAATAATGCTTCGTGGTAACACTAAAAAATGAGAGAAAACGGTCAAAATACATCTGATGAATGTACAATTAGAGCTAAAAGGGGGGAGGGGGGAGGGGGGACGAGCAAGAAGCCATCATCTAAGTGGTGGAAGATCTCTAAGAGGTGTAGTGGGAATCGAGAAACAAGGAGAAGACTCTCTTTCTTGGCAATACATTGACCAAACAAGAGAATGATGAAATAGAGTGCTTTTTCAAGAAGAACAAGGAAGTTTTTTTTGTGTAAGGCCCACGTGATATGCCAAGGATAGATCTAGAGTTCACATGTCACCACTTTAATGTGGACCCCAACTACAAACATGTAATCTAGAAGACTCGAATCTAGGTCGTCCAACACATCAGAGTGGTAATTAAAAAGGTCGATGGGTTATTGAAAGTTGGAGCAATTGAGGAGGTATGGTATTTAGAATGGCCATCCAATACTATAATAGTAAGGAAAAAGAACGACAAATAGCGGGTGTGTATTGATTTCACCAGCCTAAATAAAGCATATTTCAAGGACAACTTTCCTTGGCCCAAGATCGCTCAACTAATGGACATCACAATCGAGCGTGTCGAGATAAGCTTCCTCAATGCTTATCGTGGGTACCACCAAATCACTATGTTTAGCCCTGATAGGGAGAAAACGACATTCATAATGATGAGAGGAATTTACTGCTATAGGGTGCTGCTGTTCGGTCTAAAAAATGTTGGGGCAACTATCAGCATATGGTCACCAAAATGTTCAAGGAGTAACTAGGCCGAACCATGGAAGCTCAAATTGACGACAGGTAGTCAAGAGCAAATGTAATGAGACCATTTGGTCGGTCTTAGTGAGGTGTTCGACATCCTATAGGCTAATAAGTTTCGATTAAACGCCACTAAATGCCCTAGTATTAAGGAATGCTGTAATATCTTTGTGATTCCACAACCGACAACTCAAAGTTACCTCAAACTCTGAGGAAGTCGGATGGGTGCTTGTTGGTATCAGGTAGGCTGATTATCGGCTTATACCTCAGGCTCTTTGCTCGAAGATAATAAGTGTTACAAGCAGGAGAATGGTCAAAGGACTAGTAGTGGGATTTTGCACACATCCTAGAACTTGCCTATGTTGGGGATTAATGGAAATGAAAGAAAATAGAGAAAGGAAAAAAGGAAATTAATGAAGTAAAATGAACTTAATAACTTGCAATAACTGAAAATGAAAGATTCTTATAAGCGGTGAAGGATAGAAAGTGTGAGTAACAGTCAACTACCGAATTACCAACACAAGCCCTTGAAAACATGAACAAAGAGCAAACCTAGGAATGATCGATCACGCACAAATGACGACCGAGTCACAAGTGACTCCTAAGGCAAAAACTAGTAATGCCGTGAGCTTGAAGGCGCTAACAATGGAGGATGGAGAAAAAGCGTAGATAGACGGAATGTAGAGGAAGAAGGTGGAAAATGGTGGAGTTCGTACCTATAAATAAAATACAAGATATGTAATCTTGACACATGGTGGCAACTAATGAGTCTTTATTGAACTAAAAAAGACAGTCTCGAAATTCGTAAAAACATTACTTCGTGTAGTGCCAAAATGGCTGGCATGCATACGGAGTCACGCAAAGCTTGACTGGTGGCGCCTTGAGTCCAATAATTCGTACTAATAACTGTGAGAAGATGTCATGCAATCACACTCACCTGCACTGCCAAAACACAGGGTTTGATAGAGCAAAACTTTCCCCTCAATTTGTAGGTTTTGGATTGAGGTTGTAGGCAAATGAAAAAGGCCGAATATTGAAAGTACCAAACTTTCATGGGAATGGGCCAAAACCCAAATGTCTAATGGGGAAGCTTATGCGAAGAATAATGTCTAGTATTGATCGCCCAGTTAGAGCCATGAATGGGCCAAACCCCCAACTATGGGTCTGGGGTCGCATGAGAAAATCCACGCGAATAAAGGAAAGAGATCTTTTAAATCTTTAGATAGGATTGAATAAGCAGGACACAGAGGAGTATCCAACTTGACGGGGCTAGGATAAGCAAGAAGTCCTATTATTAAGGAATTTCTTTTTATTCAATGGCGATAACTATTCTATAAATATGACCCATTCCTAAGGGTTAAAGTTATGTAACAAACGTTTAAGATTCATATATTTAAGAACATTTTGAATTGAGTGCTAACTTAGACATCGAAGTGTTTTTTTGATCAACATCACTTGTTGAAAAAGCGTCTAACTCTTGCTATGGTGTTTGACATCTATAGGTTTTGAAATGAGCACATAATGTTAGAGCTTCGTCTAGATTTGAGTGATATTTATTGGAACTTACAATAACTATATTATTTTTATTTTAGTTTTATTCTATTTTAACTAAATATAAAATAAATTTATGACACTAAACATAACTTTATTAATAATTTAATCTTATAAAATATTAAACAATCACAAAGGTGTCATTCGAAGGTGCGTGTAGAAAAAATTGCATGCATTTACAGCCCATTTGCTTGTTAATAAGAGAAAATGAAAGAAATAAAATGAAATAATTGTGTTTTCTCTCATTTTTATTTGGATTAATAAGAGAGAAAAGAAATAATTTCTCTTCTATTTTGTTTGCATAAATTTCATAAAAAAAAGAAAAAAAGCAATGCTAGTGATTTTACGATAATTATTTTTAGATGAATAATTTAAATAATATAAAAAGTAACTAATCACTTAAAATTTTTCTCTTCAAATATTTTTAATTTAGAGAAATATGAGAAGAGGAGTTTAAAGGAATAATCTAGATTTGAAAAAATAATTAATTATCAAAATTTGAAAAGATTTAAAAAGTGGAGTTTAAAAGTATAGCTATTTCTCTCTCTCTCTTTCTCTTTTTCTCTCAATAATTTATATAATAAGTTACAATGTTGATGTGATATGTATCAATTGATTCGAGAGCTCTTATTTCTTTTAAACAATCCAACGGTAAGTTGAAATTTATTGAGACTTTTATCTTTTTGATCGGTTATTATTTAATTTAAGTATAACTACCAATTAAGATGCGATAATTATATATTTTTAATTGATTTATTATTATTTAATTCGAGTATTTGAACAATATATTAATTTGCTATTATTATTATTTTTATTTCTTATAATTTTAATTACATTGTAAACTATTGAATAATTTTAAAAAATTAATAATAATTCCTTTAGTCACGGATTACGCATAGTAATCAAACAAGTGATTGGCAGAGTTTCATTTAGAACCCTTTTCGCTAGCTCGAACGCTACTTATTATTGTTCGATTAATCGATTCGTTCCCCTATCGGCGGATCCTCGGCACCAGCCTCTCTTTCGGCTTTGCGACACTGCCTGTTGTTCGTCTTCACTCGCTTGTTTCATTGCCTACATAATTCTGGGTTTGAGGTTTTCTTGTTTCTCTCGAAACTTTTGTTTTGCTCAGAAATGGACAGACAGCGAGGCGACCGGTACGGCGGCAACCCAGACTCGCACAACTACACACACTCTAGGGGTTCGCCTCGCTCCTCCGATGGCCCCATGAACCACCACCACCGAAGCCCAAACAATTACCGAGGCGGCGGCGGCGGCCACCACCGTCCTTTCGACAGCCCGGTCCGTTTCCCTCCTGGAGGAAGTTTAGGCGGCGATGGTGAAGGATTCCGTCCAATGGGTGGTGGCGGATTTGATCCCGATCACCAGATACCTCTCTCTGGACAGAAACGAGGGTACCTCTTCCCTGGGCGAGGAGGGTCTCCAGGTACCCTCTTTAAATTATTCGAATTTTTATTCTTTAAGGTATTTTCTGATACCTCAATTGCTTAATCGTCTTCTTTAAGGTATTTTCTGATAGCCCAATTGCTTAATCGTCTTAGTGGTGGATGATTTTCTATATCATATTGGTATATTGATAATAGCCTTACTTCTTATATTTATGCTCCTATTTTTGTCATTTCTTGATGCTATCTAATAGTTATGGCTAAACATCGATTTATTCCTTTCTTTTTTATTTTTAGTTAATATTCAGTATTCGTTTGGCAACCTGGCTAATCATCGACTTTTTGCTTTAAGCCATTTAAGGTAAAAAGCCAAAACTTCGTTTGGTTGGCAAAACCGTCACTAAAAATGCCAAAAAACCCCCAAAAAGCTACCTAGGGAATTGACCGAATTGGGGTATGATTGTTGGGTTGGAATTTGTTTAATTTTATACGTAGAAAGGTAAAATTGGAAATTATTATTAGAAAAGCCAAAAAGTCAATAGGGTAAAAGTTGGGGATTGAAAAACGAGGCTTTTTGGTTTTCTTGGCTTTAAGCTAAAAAGCCCAAAAAGCCGGCTTTAAGCCGGTTTTGCCAAACGAGAGCTCATTATTGACACTGCCATAAGCTGCATGGCTTAGTGGTTAAAACTTAAGACTCTGGAAGAAATTAACAACTATGCAAAGAAGCGCATCCTTGAACATTTGACCATTGATTTAAAAACAAAAAGTTAAGAGAGGTTTAGCAATTGAATTTGGGAAAAGAGAATAGGCATTGTTGTGATATTCCTGGCTACTTAAATTTTACAGCCACAGCTTTTGTCAATCAACAAGTAAAAACTTTTGACTTACTTTTTGATAAGCAATCGAAATTTTGACATGTGGGAACTTGATGTCAAGAGAAATATGGGAAAAATGAGCTTCGCCATTCTTACGAGGCACACCTTATTTGCACATCACAATAACCAAAAGAGAAAAAATAAAGCAAGAAAGTGAACTTCTATTAGACCACATCCTTGTTCTGGTATTTGCATTTAGAGGGCTTGAAACTGTTATGTAAGTTATATTATCTGCCAACTCCGCATATGTTGGGTGCATCAGAGTTTTGGATCTTTACATTTTGGTATTGATCCCTGATGCCCTTGACCTATTGTTGTGATGTTCACACTTCACAAGTGCTTGTTCCCTTTTTTCCCTACAAGTTCGTAGAAATGATGGTTGTATCTTTTTCACCTGAGATACTTATATTTATTTCTAACATATTTACTTTTTTTTCCAGATAATTCTGATGGTGGCAGTTTTGCCAAACTTTTCATTGGATCTGTTCCAAGGACAGCCACCGAAGATGATGTAAGCTGGTTACTTCGTTGATCTATTGACATAATTAGATGTATTGGTTTCACTATTAGCCTATTAAAAAATTCATACGCATATTTACCCGTTTAGGTTATTTTTGTGCTTGACTTTTATGTCATCGTTGCTTCGTACTCTCTTTCAATAAGATGTTACATTTCAAGATGTCTAAAATATTTGCATTCTAATTTTACGTTGTATATATTTTCTACTTTGGTCTCACTTGTGTTCCTTGTAATGTTGGTCCGCTCCGCTTCTTGACATTTGGCACACATATACCAACGTGTAGGTGTATAATCTCTCTCTTTCATCTCAGACTAACTGCTACCTAAAATTAATTGGACTAAGTTTTTTGGTCCAGTTTTTGTTAGAAACAAAGGCCGTATGTAATTAACTCCCCCGGCCTATGCTAGATATTAAAGTGCAATCTGCATTTATTAGTTAACGAATGAGATGCATTTGGATTGTGGTTTGCCTGGCAAAGCATTGCATTTGTTTACCTTAGTTTTGCTATAATTGTCGTCATACTTGGGTAAAAATATTGTTTATTTAATGGCAGATTCGCCCCTTGTTTGAGCAACAAGGCCATGTTTTAGAGGTTGCCTTGATCAAAGATAGGAAAACAGGGCAGCAACAAGGTACGTGCAAATTCTATTATTTTTGAATAGATTTGATTTATACCGATATCTCTTTTCAGGTCCTTGAGGGGCTGATGGGGGCACTTGTAAGCTTATGTTTCATCTCAGTTATTTTTCCACCAATTTTCAAGCTTCTTGGTTTGTGGTAGCAACCCTTCTTTTATGTTCGCCTGTCAACCAAGAGGAAGACAAGAAAAACCCTTTAATAATTGGTTTATGTATAGCTTTTGGGAACTTGGAAGAGATAGATTGTGCTCTTGTGATACTGGCGCAGCAGTGGGGGCATTACCCGGCAAGTCAATTGTAATGGGTGTGCCTATTACCATAACTGTAGCTTGTTTTATGCGAAGATGAGTGCAATTGTTGTACAACTAGTGACACAACAATACTTGGATTATTGCCAATTAATGGGTATTATTGTCATTGTTATGTGGAGAATTTCTATGTTTTTTTTTTCTTCTTATTTTGATAATCTGGGAATTCGTCATTTGAATAGCTTGGCTTGTCCATATATCTAATTTAGCTTTTGACAAATTGGGATGGCTGTGAGGTTGATTGGCCAATTTTAGATGGTTGATAATCTATGTCAGTTTGGTGTAAGAGTTGTGGTCTCTTATCCTTCGAATGCGACATTTTGCTGTTTGGATCTCTTGCTAACAGGGCAATGGCAATTTGTTGTTATGTACTCTTTAAATTGGAGCAATTGGTTTTACTTATTCAGGCATTCTTTTGCCTGAATATCATTTGAAGCTAGTATGTGATTGCTTTGTGGACTCAGGTGGCTTTATTATTTTTCTTCCCATCCTTTTTTGGGATGTTTTGATATGGTTCCTTGAAAGGCTTATAATGGTCAGAAACCTTTTTGCATGTGTGATATTGTGGGATATGGTCCATGTTAATCCAATTTGCTGAGTGAGATGGCATTTTGTTTTTCTTGTTTGTAATTAGTTTTGCAAGCCATCTACACTGCCACTCTTTGATATCCCTTTATATAAATATGAAGTGACTATTACATCTTTTACCGGCTCAGTTTGAAACTTATGGACTGTTTTAGGTATCAATCATTGTTCACGCAGTCGATTATATGTGGTTGTGGATGCCAACACTTATCTGTAAACAGAATTTTGTGTAGTGTTGTGGATTTCGCTATTTGTTATTTTTTCTAGTTGTGTTTGATTTCTGCAACACATCAAGTGAGAAGGTAATCTTCCAGCATATTCATGATTTTTTGCGGCCTGAGGGCTATCAATGCGAAGTGTCTGGTTGGTTGTGTTATGGGATTTCCTTAAAAACAGCAGCATTGTCCTCTCAAAACTTACCCTCTCACAATTTGATATGATGTTGTCGACTCATCGTAATGTTGTTCACCACTAAATTTGAGTTCAGAGAACTTGAATTGCAATTGGCTGTGTTTCATTTCTCATTTCAATGGAAACACAAATGCTTTCTTTCTCACTGCTTGCCTCTCTTCCTGAAATTTATTGTTGATGGTGGGCTGTTCATGTATGGTCCTGGATGAAATTAGTCGAAAGCTCGGAAGTTTTCAGTTTTTTGGAGTCCACAGTCTTGGTTCATGTTGGTGCGATAGTGATGTATTATGTTCTGGTAGATGGCAGTTTATTTCAATGTTATCCCTGCGCAGAATCTAGTCTAGCTTGTTCCACTTATTCTGCAAGAGAACGGTGTGTGTTTTAGTATTCTTGTAAGTGGTGGCTTGTATGGTATTATTATTATCGAAGGTAGAAAAGGGTTAGAATTAAAACTGCTTGTAATGAATGCTGGAATGATTGGAGAGGAACATCGTGAGTAACACTTTGTAATATACAACTTTGAAGGTCACGGTGAACTGAATTCTCAGCCACAGCATTGAGTGTCCAGTGGCTTTGTTTATTTTTAGCTACACAGGCTTCTGAGTATGGTATTGAAGCTGCTTTGTAAAATTGATAGCATAAACACACATGAACCCTCATGGTCAAACTGATGGCTTACTGACCTTTACAATTCATGCCCTTGTATGCTTGGTGTATATCAGAGTCGAGATTGATAAATGCAAATTATTGGCACACAGATTTTTGCTAAGAGTTCTGCCTTCTGAAGTGACTCGTCAACCTTTTTAATGCTTATTGCTAAGAGTTTTACTTCCTGAAGGTGGCTCATCAAGTTTTTTAACATTCATTCCTGGAAGTTTAATAAGTTTACTATAGTGGGTGTATCATACATATGTTCAAAGGGCTCATCATCCTAATTGCTTATGGGACTTGGATAGCTGGATCCTAATTAACTTTTGACACCTGTGCTGAAGCCATGGCAAACATTAGAGTGTCTCCTTCCGGCTATTGAATCCCTTCTGTATACCCATTGACGCATTTTGTTTTCCAAATTTCATCCTGTTGTGCCACTACAATTGTGGTCATTTAGTTCTAAATAAGTGGAGCAAAAGAATGAAATAACAATTTGAAAAGTGAATCAGGTGAAAGGAATTATTAGCCATTTGGCTTCTATTCTGAATGGGAATCATTTTTGGATGAATGCTGTGGTGTATGCAATGGGTGTCATGTTATTTTCTTAGCCTGGTCTGCGACCAATATTCTTTCTTGAGTGCTGGTTTTGTTGCCCACTAATGCTATTGTAATTTGTACTTATATCTTTAAGATGACTGCTGATGTGTTAGCTTCTTCTCAGATATTTTTATGTTTAATTTCCTGAATATTCCATGATATGTATGATCTAAGTCATCTCTTTTAAAGGTGCCCTGAACGTTGGAACTTACTGTGTGGTTGCACTTGTTCTTTCTGTTCTATTCATTCCATCCTCTATCTTTTCTTTCTATTCATTCCCCCCTCTATTTTTCTAGTATTCAAGAAAATTCATTCAACTCACCAATCCTCTCCAACATTGCGTTGAATATGAGCTGGCTGGGGGTGGATGCATGGAGTTGGTTTTGACATTTAATTTAAGCTGGGAAAACCGTTGTTCGTTGTAAATACTAAATAGTATACATGACCTTGCCACTATGCACAAAGAAGTTGGACAATGCAGCTCATCATAACGGCTTTATATTTTTATTATTGGCAAGTTATTGTGTGTTGATTATTTTTTTGAGATGTCATAAAAAAGTAAGGGATTAAGTTTGGCCAGAGAAAAGGGAATTCTGTAAAATGTTATCTCTCAGTGTCCACTGGAACTGCCTGTCGGATGTCGGGTTCCTTCATAGTATTTGGGTGACTGCATAAACACTTTTTTGGTGTGCATTACAAAACATATATTTAATTGACATGTGCTAAAAGATATAGGGTCAATGTTCATGGGAAATGTAAAATTGTCATTTCTTTTATGTTTTTCCAAATAAAATAGAAGAGAAAGCCACTATGTTGGGTTATTGCAGTATTAAATTCACGTGAGCTTATTCAAAGACCATATATTATGATCTCCGATCTGTACATTACATGCTTCATTTTCTTGCCACACAAGTGTTTGAGGTTCATAACTAGGAATACAGTTTGTTCTAACTGCCACTTCCATTTTTGGCATTTCGGATGTAATGCATTTCTTTTCTTGTTTTCTTGTCATGCATTATGTTGAAGTTTTTGGCTTTTATTGTGAATAACTTGATTATATGATTAAAAACATGAACAAGCCTTATGGCCTTTCTGGCTATGAAATCTTTTGCTGTTGGTGGCAAGCTATGTCGATAAATTTATGGGGTACTTGTTGTTTTGATTTTATTTTTATTTGTCTCGAAGTTTCCGTGTTTCCATATGTAAATTAATATCTACATTCTACACATTTATATAGAGATTGCTCGCTGAATTTGTTGGTGTTTCTTGATGTCCAGAAATTTTGATGGTTCCTTTTTTAGTATATAGATCTTATTTAATAAAGGATCACAAAGCTGCATTCCCTTATGCCGTTTCATAGAATCATATTTCCTTATTGAAAAAAGGAAGAACACAACGCTGGTGTTTGCCAACAGCATAACTTGATCTCTGTTAGTAATGATCTGGTGGGAACAAGTATGTTGACATGGGTGTGGTATCGGATATTAAATCTATACTTGTGGGGTTGGCTAAGTTGTTTGAAATGCTGGCCAACATCCATACGGATACAGGTGGGTGTTTTGGATACATGAATTTATGCATCCAATGTTTGATGTTGAATCAGTTTTTGGCTTTTGTCGATCCTTTTTGTTCAATCAATTTATGTATTTTTTTTATGACATAGTCAACCGGGAGATGGAATTCATCTATAATGTTCTCTGTACCATCGATTGATCATTAGAAAAGGTAGAAATAATTTATGAAATCAGGATACAAACTCTTTACTTCTGCAGGATGTTGTTTTATAAAATACGCTACTTCTGAAGAAGCTGATAGGGCAATAAGAGCTTTACACAACCAACATACTTTGCCTGGGGTGATGTCTCTTGCTGTTATGCATCTCTGCTGTCTTGTGAGTTGACTAGCTTGTGATTAACGGTTTGATCATTCTTATGTTCTTCAGGGAGTGGGTCCTATCCAAGTAAGATATGCTGATGGAGAAAGAGAACGTCTTGGTAATATTCCACAACTTTCTGTATGTTTGCTATTGATACCTTCTTCCACAGCATATTCACACATTTTTAATTTGAGAGTGCTACCTTTACCTTTTTCTTTTTTCTTTTTTTTTTTTCCGTGGGTAATATATGTAGTTTTCCATCAAGCGTATATGTCAATTGAAGTATGGAAAATTATACTTTTGCAAACTTGCGTGTCAGTTATTTACCTGGAGTTTATTATAGGCTACAGCACGAGGAATTATAATTTGATTATTGTCCTCTCAAACAATGGCCTCAGGGTACAAAATTTATCAAGTGGTTTCTATATTCCAAGTAAATTAAACCTAGACCTGATAAGATTAACATAAATAATTTAGATGTTTGTTGTTGGCGTAACGTCCCCCTCCCTAGGGGAGAGCAAAAATCCGATGACCCGCTTAACCCCTCGACCCGACCCGAACATATAGTGAATTGTCGGATTTATTGCCTCCAAGGGTTGAAAGCGGGTGATGAATTTAGATTTTAAACGGGTTCGGGTCGAAAGCGGGTTATTGTGACAAAAATCACTGAAACCGACCGACCCGTGCACATATTAAGCATTAGGGTTTAGGCTAAACCCTAGACGACGCCTCCAACAGACCAGTTACTGTGTCTCTCTCCATAACCCTAAACGGCGCCTCCAACATCTAGATTCCCAAGTTCAGATCTCTCTCTCTCTCTCTCTCTCTCTCTCTCTCTCTCTCTCCCCTCTGCTTCAATAATAACACCACCGGTAGGTCCACCACTTCGCTGCCAGTTCGACCACAACCGACCACGACACCTCCAACATCCAACCCTAATCGACGACTTGGCATCTCATTTACGCCTTTATGGTCTACCTCATGCGGCGGCGCGGTGCCTCCCTTTCACGGCCACGGAGTTGCGGTTGCCGATTAACTTGACCGAATCTGACCGCGAACCTAATGATTTGCATCGGAAGGTTTGATTGTAGTTAGCGGACG
>JAULJZ010210518.1:0-18695 GCA_032270985.1 Heliamphora pulchella | reverse complement strand
TAAGGGTACAGAATATCCCAGCACTTGAGAGGAAGAATCTTTCCCGAACAACTGAGATTTGGATCAAGGCCACAAAGCAACAATAACCAACTGTAAGACCTTGTTATAGGTGCAGCCAGCCAGAATATAAAATGATGCACTGCCCAATAAGGATTGGAGAAGGCAATCAAGGAGGACCACGACGAAATAACAAGAAGATCATACGCTCGAAACCTTACCCTCAACGTGACCAATGGGAACAACTAGGAAAAAAGGCACCAAAATTAAAAAAAAAAATGTTACCAATGCCATAGGCTCGGACATAAAAGATCGGAGTGTCCACAACGAGAAAAACTTAACTACAACCACCATCAACCAAAACAGAGTTGCAGAGATCAAACAAATTTGTTTCAACACAGAACAAGTGGTGTGAAAATGATGGTGCAACCTGGCCAACCAATGAGCAATGAGGGAAGTGTTCGCCATTCACAAGAGACAAACTCAACAATGTCTTTCAATAGCAGTAAGTTTGGACATAAAAAGTTTGAATGCCCGCTACCAAGGGGAAGAAACTACAACATTCGTAAAAAGGGAATGAGTAGTTCGAGAAAGATGATACAACTTGACCAACAAGAGAATCGATGGACAAAAGACTCGCCTTCACAAGGGAAAAAGGAGTATTCGTTGATGATCAGAGGTACGCCCGAATCCGCAAACTCTAAGATATACGTTAGTTAGACTTGTTGCATAATCTCAAGAAAGGGTATGCTTGAAGGACAAAGGCTCTTAGGTTAGTATTAGTCAAACAATTCTTGCGCCACAAGTATACTAGATGATCATTGAAAAATTTCGTAGTAGTCGGTTTAAGAGATTAGTAAGGTTACACAACCGTTTTTCCCTAAATGTTGAATGTATCAACCCAACCTTATCCGTGCCCCTAATAACGAACAACTCAAGGACACAACTTTGAAGAAAAGAAATAAAAGTGATCAGGCACAATCTTTTGTATGAAATTTTGAGGATGAAATTTATTTAAGGGGGGTAGATTGTAACACCCCGGTCCGGATCCTAATAGTAACCACCTAGATTGTAACGACCCGACCCGGATCTTGGTTGTAACAGCCTGGACTGTAACTACTTGCAGAATGATATAAACCCAAATCCTAGTATTAGCGACAAATAGATAATGAGAACCTAGGTCGATACATAAACAAGGGAAACCCTAATTAGCCCGAAAACCCAAAGTAACACGAAAACCTAATTATGACCTTAAAAGAGACCAAATACTTAGAGGCAATGCCCTAACACTTCAAAAAGTCTCAGAATAGCTAAAGTTAAGTAAATAATATAAAATATTAAATTGAAAATCAAAAATTTCAATAACTAAGGTAAAATGACCATTTGACCCATAGTACAGTAAAAAGTCCGAAAAATTTAAAATTTGACACATGGACACCCAAAATAACATATTTATACACAAATAATTAATAAAAGATAAAATAACAACAAAAATGACAAAAATTCCCTTGCATGGCATGCCACCTAGGAGAATGTGTCCAAAAAGTTACTTTTTGCCTTTTAAGCTTAAAAATGAGACAAGATGTTTAAATTAAGTATTATTTTGACCCAATACTTTTTATACAAGTAATATATATAATAATATAATAATATAGCTTAAAAAAATTAAATAAATAATTATTTAAAATTTTTACTCAATAAATAAGTTAAAAAGTCAATTCTAGTCAAACTAGCTTAGTTTAGCTTAAAAGTCTACACTTATTTAATTAATTGCTATCAAAATTATGATAAATTATGAAAAGACTAAATTAATTATAAATATATTAATATAATAGATTTTAGTAGGTTTAAGTACATAAAATTAATATTTTATGCAATTAAATACACAAAAATGGACCAAAGTACTATTTAAAACCCTAATTAATTACCAAGAAAGCTTTTTAGTCTCCCAAACAACCCCAGCCGTATCCCACCTGCAAAAGACTGATATATATATCTCTCAAATAAATCCCACCACCCCATGCACCCAATGAAATCCAAGAGAAATTAAATTAAAGATTATTATCATCATTAAAACCACTAACCAAATTTTCTATAAAACAAGCTAAGACCCAAACCACCCCTGCCACTCTCCATTTTCGGCTGAGTGAGGTGAGGGAGAGCTACGACAAATTTTTCAAGTGTTTGAAGAGAGAAGAAGGAGAGAAGAAGAAAGAAGAAAGAAAGAGGAAGGAGGAAAGGATCAAGGAAGGAGCATTGAAGCTAAGTCCATTTCTTCTTCAACCATTTGAGCATCAAATAAGGTAAGTAAGTCCCTTAAACCTTCTAATATTCTCCTTCAAGATACCCCTCAATTCATCTCTATAACAAACCCTAACAAAATAAAACAAAGAATGAATCAAAATGGTGTCGTAGGAGTGATTTAGGGACTGTTTATGTATGAGTAAACTTTATATGTATTTGCATGTGTGTATCTTTGAGCTTTATGGCCTAAACATATTCTGGAGTTTTTGTTTATGTGAGCTTGTAACATGCATGCAAAGAAAACTTGTAAAAAATAAACACAACATAGGCTAAGCAATCAAAACCTTAAGTAGCTTGATTTTCTGGACTTACTCACTTTCTGCCACCTATTTTAAATAATCATAACTAAATGTAGAAAAATGGTCTTAAAGTGATTTTTGTGTCTAGATCTAGATTTTTGAATTATCTTTCCTACACAATTGGTTTGAAGTAATTTCGGTGGGTGAAACTCCAGATATCTCATTTTTATCAAAGAGTGTCAGATCTTGACCACTCTGAGTTGCAGACCCAAAAACCTTAAGTTAGAATGAGAATCGAGCATAGATCAAAACATAAAACTTGTAGATGATACATTTATCTTTCTAGTCACAAAAAATGAACCAAAAATATGAAGTCATGATGGGTCAAAAACACTTCCCAAAGTCTCTGTGAAGGTTCAGTAACTGACAGACCTCTCTGTCACACCTTTTTGTGAGACTTAAAACCTAATTGTTTTGAAGCCATTTTTAGGCTGATTGAACCCTCTTTATAAATTGGCTAAAAGCTCAAACTTTTAACAATTATCTTGCCTTATCTCAAAACATGAAACATGTAGAGGACATCTTAAACTAGAACCCCACCAAAAATTAGAGCCATAGCCCTTGAATTGATGACCCAAAACAGTAGCCAACATAGGCTCAATTCCTATATATTTTTCTGTAAACTGCTGAACCGTTTTTGCTAAAATAAAATAAATGACCTTTTTACTTTAGGAACTGACCTTGGTGATAAATATAAAAGTTATAGGAAATATTTTTATCTAATTGGTGTTAAAATTTTAGAAACTAAATCAATGTTTAAGTGCTTCAAAACACTGTCATAACCATTAAACTAGCAATTAAAACTTGAACCTAAAATTGGTCAAGTGTTTAAATGGTGTGTTGCTTATGAGACTTGAGTGTGTGAACCTTATATGAACTTTGTAAGTAACTAGTGTGTAAAAATGATGCTTTTAATTAGACGAACTCGTGCCGATAGTTTGAATCTATGTTGCTTAAATTGTGGTCAAGCTTGATATGCTTGTATTTAATGCTTTATCAAATTGTACCATGTGCCCTACCATGTTTATACGCCATGCCATGATAAATTCCACACAAGAAACATGTTGCACACCATGAACATTCACATGTTGCATTTGTGATTATCGGAGTCCTTTCGTATCTTTCAAATTGGGTTGGGTGACATGAAAATCGTAGTATTGTGGTTGTGGATCTAGGGCGTCCCTGGTTGCCATATTTGACACTGAATTGGAGATTTTTGTTATAAAAGGAGGTTTAGGCACCATGGGTTCGTCACTAGCTTTATTTAGACTTCGGGTTGAACGCTTAACGAGCATCCTAGTACTTAATATGGGATCGGCTGATCCGTATAAGGGAGGCTGCTAAACTGGGAGACCCCCCACGCTTTTGCCATTGAGTAAAACGGTTGAGGCATGTAGCCGAGGCGAGTGTTTACCTTTCGCAACGAGGCTAGGATAGGTTAAGTGAGCAAAGCTATCAAGTCTACTCTGTAATTTTTGGCGTGGAATTCGTGATACTGTTCTGGAAGTGCTTGGGATTGGGCATCTGCATTGCATTCATTTGCATCACACACTCATTCTTTTGTTCTTATATATGTTAATCCTGTTGAAAATGATAAATAGCCTATAACTTTGCATTGGGTGCTATACGATATGTATTGTGGAATATCTTTTCGCGAGTTTGTTAGACTGTTTAGGGAATTTGCTTCTAGGCTCTGGCTCATGGCATTTATGCCACAGGTGATGAAAAGGGACCCTTTGAGGAAGGTGGGTTCATTGAAGGGGAAGAATTTGCAGAAGAGGGAGAGCGGTAGGAGTAGGTCGACCCCAATGATGTAGTTTGAAGACGTAGGATGTCTCTTTTTGATCTTTTGTTCAAGTTTTCCATGCATATGATGTAACTTTTGTTAAGTTTTCTGGATTACTGTACTTATTAAGTATTTTGAACAATCTCTGAATCGTTAATGATGTAATAGTTATCTTATGTCTTTATGAACATTCGACTAGAATATGTTCCTTATTTATAGTTACATATGTCCCGACATGCCCGGGGAACGAGGTGTCACACTTTGGGGTAAGCTCTGGGACGTTCTTAGGTTTCTTAGTGACTTATAGGGGAATAGAGGTAAACCCCAAACAAATCTCAGCTATTCAGAACCTAAAGAGCCCACAGAATTTGAAAGAGGTCCAAAAGTTGATTGGGATGGCTGCATCACTCAACCGGTTCATTAGCCGAGTGTCTAATCGGTGCTATACATTCTTCAAGACAATGAAGAGAGCAAATCAGTTCGTTTGGGATGAAAAAAGTGAGAAAGTCTTTATTGAACTAAAGTACTATCTCTCCTCCCTACCATTACTGACGGTGCCGAACAGTAGTGAAACATAATTTTTATACCTCGCGGTGTCAACTCGGGCAGTCAGTGCTATTCTTTTGAGGATGGATGATAAAGTACAGAGGCCAATCTACTATGTGAGTAAGGTGCTCCTTGATCCAAAAACAAGATATCTACCATTAGAGAAACTATCCTTAGCCCTTGTCACTGCATCACGAAAGCTGATTCACTACTTTAGAGCTCACCCATTCAAGGTAATCACCGAATGCCCTCTTCAGGCCTTACTTTAAAAGGCAGATTTCTAAGGAAGGGTTACAAGATGAGCTATGGAGCTTGGGGTGCATGACATAACATTCCTAAGAATAGCCATAAAAGGGCAGGTTTTGGCCGACTTCATTGCCGAGTTCATTCGGGAAAAGTGTTTAGTAAATATTGGGGGGCAAGTCACCGAGTAAGTCACTCAAGAAAAAATAGAATTGGACACCACATGGAAATTATATGTGGATAGTTTGTCATGTAATAATGGTGCTAGGATAAGAATTGTGCTCTATAGCCCTGGCGGAGTACTTATAGAGAGAGCAGTTCATCTTGACTTTCAAGCCACAAACAACGAAGTAGAATATAAAGCCCTCTTAGCTAGTCTTCGGAACATCAAAGAGTTAAGGACTTAGAAAGTTAAGATCTTCTGTGATTCATAACTAGTTGTAAACTAGTTTAAGGGGGAATATACAGTTAAAGATTACAGAACGCAAGCATATGTTCAGCTGGAACAGTAACTAGCCGAAGACATTTCACAATATGAGATCACTCAGCTCTTATCCAAAGAAAATAGCCATGCAGATTCTTTAGCATGCCTCGCATCAGCAGTAGTTCAAGGGAAAAAGAGTAATTACCATAGAAATCCTTCTGCAGCCAAGCACAGTCGCTATCGAAGAAAGGCAGGTCTTTTGTTCAGAGTTAGGTCCAAGCTGGATGGACCCCCATAAGGGATAACTTGATGAAGGATGAACTTCCATCTGATTAAAAGGAAGCTCGGATAATAAGAAGAAAGGCATCTCGGTTCTGGATATCGAGTTTGAGGGATTTGTACAAGAAGTCCTTCACTGGCCCTTACCTTTTTTGTGTATACCCGAACAAAGTTCAGGACCTTCAGTTTGTGATCCATGAGAGAATCTGTGGCAGTCATACAGGCGAAAGGTCTTTAGCTCACCGAACAATCTCTCAGGGCTACTGGTGGCCTTACATGCAAAAGGATGTAGAACTATACGTCCAAAAGTGCAAAAAGTGTCAATGGTTTAGTCCGAACATACATGTCCCAGCTGAGGACCTCTCACCATTAACTATCCCCTCGCCCTTTGCATAATGAGGGTATGACATAGTGGACCCCTTCTCAAAGACCACAGGCAACAGAAAATACCTACTTGTAGCTACGGATTATTTTATAAAATGGGTGGAGGCAGAACCTTTGGCAAATATTAGGGATGTCGATGTCAAAAGGTTCACATGGAAGAATATTATTACTCGGTTTGGTATTCCTCGATCAATCATTTCTGAGAACGAAACTCAGTTTGGTAGTTCGGTCTTTAAAAAAATTTGCTCAGGCTTGGGTATCAAAAATTACTTTTTACCTTGGTGTACCCACAAAGCAATGGGCAGGAAAAAACCACGAATAAAACCATCATTGATGGACTTAAGAAGAGGTTGGACGTTTCCAAAGAAAGATGGGTCAAAAAACTTCCCTATGTCTTATAGACGTACCAAATAATCCCAAGAAGGTCCACTGGTGAAACTCCATTCTCCCTAGCCTATGGAGTAAAAGCAGTGATACCACTGGAAGTCGAATAGCCAACAATTCGAATAGAAGTCAACACGTCTGAACTAAATGCAAAAACCCTAACCATGGATCTAGACCTAGCCGAAGAACGAAGAGCAATGGCTGCCATTAAGTTAGCAGTCTATTAGCAAATTTTGGATAAAGGATACAACAAAAAGGTCAAGCCTCATGACTTCAGTGATGGAGATCTAGTTTTGAGAGAAGTTCTCAGCCACATGAAAGACCCAGCTCATGGGAAGCTCGTCCCAAACTGGGAAGGCCCTTACAAGATCACCACTAAGGCAGGCACTAGAGCTTACAACTTAGAAGATATAAATGGTAAGGCCATCCCTAGAACATAGAACGCAAACAACCTGCGTAAATTTTATTTTTAGATTATCAGTTTCTTAATTTAGCTTGGCAATAGAACACCGTTGTTTGGCAAGAATTTTTTCTTCTCAAATTACTCCTCTTTCAAATCAACGTTTTTACCAAATAATTTACTTTATAAAAACTTAGGGGGCACCTTAATCCCATACTTGGGAAAAAAAGGCCTAAAAATGCTAAGTTCAAAAGTTATCTGAACAAATTTATCCCCTAGTATGGAAGTTAATCCCATATTTAGGAACAATAAGCGCAAAAAAGCTAAGTTCGATGTCCATCCAAACTAATTAAGCCCCTAGTATGGAAGTTAATCTCATACTTGGGAAGAAAAGGCTTAAAAAGTGTAAGTTCGAAGGTTATCCAAACTAATTAAGCCCTTACTATGGAAGCTCGATCCCGTACTTAGAAAAAAATGACTTAGCCTAAAATGGTTAAGTCAAAGAGACATTCAAAGCAATGCGAGAAGACAAAAAAAATTCTTTCATTAAATAAAGGCGGTTGGAACCCCTAAAGCTATAAATCAAAAAGCCCATAGGGGTAGTACAGATATAATTTTTTTAAAAAAGGAAGAAAGGTAAACTCATGAGAAGGAAGAAAATCCTCGGTAGTCTCCACTGGAGTCCCCACCTTTTCAGCAGTTGAGAGGGTAGTTTAGATTGCCTTAGCATTATCTTCTTTCGCAGCAGTAGCCTCTTCTCCTGTCGCTCCTTCTCCTCCCTCTTCTTCTTCCACTTGTTGGCTAAGCAAGAGAATCTCAGTGTATAAGGGGGAGGATGCCTTAACCCTTGCAGCTTGTAAGGTAGCCTCCCATGCACTGGCGTATATGATATCTTGGAGTTTGGGAATTTACCCCTTGTAGTTCTCAGTAGCCTCAGCTACCCCCTCAGCGTAGGTTTTCTCATTGGGTAGGTCCAACTCGGCTTCGGTCTCCCTGAGCTTAGCCTAGGAAGCCAAGAGGAGGTCTTCTTTCTCTTTCAATTTCCTCTTTAAGGCAGTCTCTATAATTTTCAGCTGGGAGACTCTTACTCGAGCAACGTCAGCAATCTTAGTCTTGTCTCAAAGGTTGGCCTCTAATTTGCAGATTTGCTTGAGGTAATTGAAATTGGCTTGGCAGAGTTTGGTGAGCCAGCCCTCCTGTGCCTTAATGCGTTCCACCATGGTCATAAGGCGCTGCAAGCTACGGGAAAAGAAACACCAAAATAGTGAATAGAAGTAAGGAGAAAACTGAAGAAAAGTAACAAAGACAAGCTAAATCTAGAGTACCTGAATGGAATGGCGAGTGGTAGATTTGACTAACTTCTCATGAGGAAGTTTTCAAGCTTCCTCCATGTCTGCAGGTAAGAGCAACGCCTTTGACAGTCTAAAGGCTATTTTATAGGACCCAGACCTATCTTCAACGATGATGGGGTGACCCCCTTTGACAGAGCAGGGGTCCACGGCTCAAGACCCTCTGTGCCTTCAACTACATTCTTTCCCTTCCCCTTCCCTATGTCCTTATTCTCCTTCTCATTCTCTTTTTCCTTTCCCTTTAAGTTCTCGAACGGCTTTGCTTTCTCACCACCCTCTGCTTCTCCAAAATTCCTTAACCTCTTCAAAGCAGGAAGGGCAGCGTCCTCTAAAGAAGCTCCCGAGAGCTCGGTAGCCAGATCGGTAGCCTTGGCACACTGAAGCTCCTCCACCTAAGCAGCCATGGTGATAGTGATCTTCTTCTTAGAACCACCAAGGGCCAGAAATTTGGTCAGATCAATTGCAGGGCCTTTCTTTTAGCCATTCTCTCAATATTGGCTAGATCAAAGCAGTCCGCCGAGAAAGAAGAACATGAAGTTGAAATGGTATATCCTGGGGATGAAGGACCGGGCTCGTCCATCATAAGGAAAGATTGAGCAATCGTCACCTGTCTTTTCGCTCTAGTGAATGGCAGGACCACCGCCTCAGGAACGTCGATCGGTGCTGAGGCAGGAGCAGCAACCCAGACACTAGATATATTCGACAGGATGAAGCTTCTATAAATGGGGATGTATTTGAGCAAAATGTGAGCAGATCGCCCTAGTCCTCGTTGCTCGGGAAGACCTTTGTATTCCCAGGCCTTCTTTAAGTCTTCAAGATGGACATCGGCCAAAGGACCTTGAGCTCGATTATTCACTATTTCACCTATGCCGAAGAAAAAGAGAACATAAGCATATAAAAAAATGAAAGTTTGAATAGGCAAAATAATAAGTAGTTGGTGATGAAACTATCAGGGCCGAGACTATTTTTTTGAGGAACCGTGAAGATATCATGCACCTCGTCAACCCTAAACTCAAAATTCCCAATAATATAGAGGAAATCATCATCAATATCTTTGCTTGAGTCCGTCAATTCAATCACCAATTTTTCATTTTCCCTTTTGGCCTAAAGATAGTAAGAATCCGTGCTATGCTGAACCATATTGTAACAATATACAATATCCCAAATACGAAGGTTGGTACTTAGGATCCTGTTCAGCTCGTCGACACCCATTATTACCCTAATCACGTTAGAGGATACCAGCATCAGGCTCACCCTTTAGTGCTGAAGTACTCGGCATAGCAAAGGTTGAAGTAGAAACCAAATTCCTCCTTTCACTACGGCGACCACTGGAAGAGGAAGCTTTTCCCAGTTCCCTTCGCGCAAGTCATCTGGACCAGCCAAAGTAATGCTGACATCGTTAGGGACCTGGTACTGACGTCGAAAGTTTTGCATTGACTCTAGCATTGCTACCAATTTTTTGAGTTTGCCCATCTTCAATTTAAAGTTTTAAACTAAAAGAAAAAAAAGGAAAAGAAGGCAAGATGGGTAAGACCCATCTCAAAGCGCAGGAAAAAGGACAAGTGAGGGGAGAACAATGCTTACGAGTCATCGAAATCTAGGCTTTATCGTCAATTTTAGGAACGCACTCGCCGGAAACTGGGTTTTCGAACGCCAAAAATCGCCAGAGAGAAACGCAAAAGTTTGGAAGCTCAAAGACAATGGAAATGGTAGAAAAGGGAAAAATGGCATTTCAAACGGGTTTTATACCCGTTAAAATCAAAAGACAGGCACAATAAAGGTGCCGTACAATTTAATGCACGTGTCACTTACTGAAACAATGCGTGCCTCCTCAGGCACCAATTAGAGCCTGCCACATCATCATTTGACGCCATGAGAATGGGTTGTCAATCATGAGGGGATGCCAAGGGCTTTGGGCACCCAAACTACTACCCAAAGCACCAAACGCAAACCCCCAAACAAGACAGCACCTCCTGTAATGTCAACACCAAACACAGATCTGAACTCGTGTCACAAATAAACATAGTTCGGGAGAAGATACCCGCCAAATAAGCAAAAAGAAAAAAGCTCTAACATTCCACTAAGATCTCCGACGAAGAAGAAACAAAAGCTGGGAGCAGTTGAGGGTGGACGAAATTACGGGCTTGAAACCCAGCCCAAAGCAAGCAGGTTCAAACTTGCCTCAAGGGGCCGACCCACTAACAGTTCGGCCCATGATGAGTTCGGGCCACCCCAGGAAGGGCAGCCCACAATACTCAAGCCCAAATCAGCTCTAGGCAAAAGCATATCTCAGGAAGATTCCATTCCCGATACGGGAGTTTGGGAATGCAGAGTCTAAGCATCCTAAAGCAAGAATTTCTTTAGGATAAGGTATAATCTCTGGTAAGCTTGAGATTAAGAGTAAGAGGCAGAGTCCTAAGAGGACTCAGCCTCCCTAGATTTAACCCCTATATAAAGGAAGACACTCCACATATCCCCAGGTATGCAATTTCCATCCCAAGTTCTTGATTTGATACCTCTTAGAGACAAATCTAACTTGAACGTTAGAGTGCTTCCTCCCCAAATCGGGCCGAAAAGTATTAATGGTGTTCTTCATCTTGTAGCAGTTCGACAACAAGGAGTTTGATTCATATTCTGTTTGGGATCATCATATTTGAACCGATCCGATCGGTTTTGGTTGTGCCATCCAATTTTTAACATGCACGGTAGTAATTTGGAAGTCATATGCATTATTAGATTTAGAAAACTTTTTTTACTTTTAAAAGTTAAAAATGCTTATGCCAATTCATTTTTTGTTGATATATAAAAATACTTTATTGCATACAAAACACTAAAAACAATTTAATATTATTAGAAAAAATACTTTTCTTGAAGACAAACAAGAGCATTAGTAGCAAAAAAGGAGAAAAAATGCATTTATATTAATGAATTATGTACAATAGCCTGAATGATGAGGCTGTAGTAGAGCTATAGGCAACTATTCTAACTTTTGTTAGGGACTCTAATGGCCCGATGTATCTCGGTGACAGGCCTCCTTTTTTCCCGTAGTGCATGATTCCTTACTGTGGTTAGATTCCACGTGATCTCTAAAAAATCTCGTTTATCGATTGATTTGTACTAATTAATTTATCTAAAGAAGTCAAACACCTCAAAACAAATAAGCAATCACACAAATAAGAAATAAATCAACCACACATGAGACAAGGTAATTTTTACGTAAAAAAAAACCCCAACAGACTATTAGGCAGAGATCAACAGGCCAAAAATATTCTATTGGACATGCATTAATATCCAACACACTAAAAAAATGAAAAAACATAAACGATATGACACACAGAAAAAAAAAATTGTGACTCCCTCTCAAAAGAAAATTACCACTCCACCTAAAACATCTCTCATCTCCTTTTTGTCACAAATTGACAAAAAAAAAAAAACAAACAAACAAAACAAATTTTTTGAGTAGGGAACTAAATTAAATAATAAGTACATGACCAATACACATTTTATATGTTTGAAACCACATAGTCTGGTCAATAAGACCAAAGCACACATTGAGTTCAAGATTGTTTGGGTTGGTATATTGAAAATTACGTTTATAGTATTTAATATTATTTAAATAAAATTTTTTTTTATTTTGCCTCCGATGCCAATCCCCTCCTCTTTCCGCCAGGGCCAGTCGGGCCAGGACCTAAGGGACCCATCAGGTGTGCCCGGGCCCAGGCTGTGTAGTCCCCTTCCGCCACCAACAGCAGCTTCGAAACTGGGGTCCCTACCGTCTCTAGCAGCAAATCGACGCATCCTATATGATCAGTCTGACGCATGCAAGCTGGAGGAACCACCGGTATCCTGAAGTGATCAAGGCCGAGCGACTGATGGACCACTCGCTCATCGAGATAATACTCCCTACCAAATGGGCCCTCCAGTAGAATCCGCCTAGAAGTGATATCCGTGTTGCGCATTAAATCTACGCCGGCTCGATCCTTAACTCCTCGCCAGATATCATAGTGAACCTGTAGTAATTCAAAGAATAATACAGTATAGTATGACGATCAGTATGCATGTATATCATTTTTTTTAAATGTTATGCATCTATGTCCGATATTCTATATAGTATTTAATCGGGTATGTAGAGTACGGCTTATACACAGAAGATCAGATTTCAAGTTCTTGCAAAATATAAGTTTTATGTTCATAGTTTAGATGAAAATAGACATACCATCGGTACGACTATAATACATAGTTTTAGTAGGCTTGTTTTGGTTACGGAAAACAAATAATAACGTCGTCTATTATCCAACTTTTTGTGCTAGTACACATTTGTGTGTATTGAACGGGATATTTGGGATAATTAATTTTATACTGACTATATAAATTAATTCAAACCTTAAGATTATTATGAATAGTGCTTATTCTCTTAATCCTGAAATAATTATTGATTTTTTGTATATTAATATTTATTATTTTGATTTATTAGAGGGTGCAATCTTATATCGGTCTATATTCTCAGTGAGTTGGATAACGGTATTATTTATATGACGAATATTAATTATTGACAGAATTCACGTCCCAAAAGATCGGGATTGACAATACCCCTTAGGAAAACTTATAAGTTTTGATCGGATCAAACCTTGCAGGTGGATTTGATTATCCGCGGTCAAATAAGTTAAGCGGAAAGGTTTAAGGAATATCAAGATGCCGATTAAATTAAATTGTCAGTAATTAAATTTAATTGACGGGCATAAAAAATCTTAACGTGGGGAGAAATGGTAAGTATTTAATAACAAGAGCTCAATGCAAGATGGTTTTGAGATTATCGGTCAGAGTCCAATTATAGTTCTTTAGTGGTGTAAACTGTAATTCAGTATTTTATGAAAATTACAGAAATCGCTACCTGTTTTTCATAATTGCACTTATCGCTTTGAGATTTGCTTAATTGTGAAAACTGTTGATATGTGTCTGTGTTCCACTTGAAATTGTACTTATAATTAGTTCTCAGGTCCCTACTGTAGCCCTATAAATATGTGGGTAGGCTAACTAGTTTCATAATTTGTCTTCTAAGACTAAAGCTACTCAGGTTCTGCCGGTACGAGTTCTCGATCGTCCATAGTTGACACTACGTTCGGGAATCACATAAGGAAATATAGTAGAAATTCTGACAGGAATTTTAACTCAGATTCAAATCATAGTTGAATATTCGACCGGTAAAAAGGTATTTTTCTAAATTAATTTCGAATGCACGGGTTTTATTTTGATTATTCGTCATTAAAAGTTTTATCTGGAACTCATTTTTGCATTTGCTTGTCAAGTTCATTTTTTCAGATAATCGTTTGCAAAAATAAATATTTTGACAGTCTTGCCTCCAACAATTGGTATCAGAGCCGGGTAGTTTTAGAACTGTACTAACTATTATTTCGTAAGCGTTCTAATCTCGATTTTATGATCGTCATTTATTATTCATGTTTGATTGAATGATGTGAATGATAATTATTTTTTTAATCACGAGAGTTGACCATGATAGATCGAATATGAGCTTTTAGGACATAGAATTGTTGTGATAGCTAGTTTATATTTTTAGAATATTTATTTAGATTATTTAAGAACAGGTTGAACATGTTTAAGAATACGATGAACAGAGGCAGCATCGGTGGTGGTTTGAGTTTTAACTGGCCATGGATCGCGATAAATTTTTAATGATTTTAAATGATTTTTTTAGTAAATTTTTTCTGCAGTATTTATGAATAAAAAATACTATAAAAATAAGTCAAAAACAGCAAGAAAAAATACCAAAATAGCCCTGTTCTGGCGGCTTTGCCGGCGATGGTTCGGCAGCAGTTTTTATGATTTTTTGGGCCATTTTTGGAATTATTTTTTGGAAGTATTTTGGACATAAAATAGCAGAAAAACATGCCTCAAAATACTATTAAAAATCTGAAAAAAACTGAGTCAAAATCACAACCCAAACAGGCGGCAAATAGGCCGACGGCGGCATTGGCTTCCAGGCAGTTTTTCGAGCTGTTTTAGAGTAGATGTTTTCATAAAAAATAGTATTTTTCAAGAGCTTTCTTTTAGTATAAAGTACATCGAAAACAGAGTTCGGGAAGAGGTTAAAAAATCCTCAAAAAGTTGCAGTTCCAAGCGGCAGTGCTGTAGTGCGACAGCAGCAGTTTTAGGTTGATTTTCAGGCCTTTTTCTCGGTAGTTTTTCAGAATATTTTTTGATAAAAAAATTTCATATTTTGAGAGCTTTTCAAAGGTATAAAGCTCGTAAAAAATAGAACTTGAATGAGGCAGCAGGAGCCGCCTAACGGCGACAGCAAGGGCAGTGCCAGTGGTGGCAAGTGGTGGCTGGCGGTTTTTATCTCTCGGGGCTATTTCATGTTGATTTTATGATGTATGCGAGTCTGACATGATATATCAATATATATCATACAGTATCAAAAAAGTATAGTGTAATCAGAACTCTGAATTAAAGGCTAACAGGGATTGAAACAACTGATTCTCGTACAGAGATTAAAACACCTTAGTATTTCACTTGGATCATAAAATCAGGATATATGCATTTCGTGTTTATATATATATATATATGAACTGCATGGATGATTGCATATTTATTTTATTTATACTTTTAATTTAATTAATTTAAAATTTTGATTTTAATTAAAATATTTTGTAATAGAAAATAAAATTAAGTTTTTTTAATGAATTAATTTTAATTAAATAAAAAACTTTAGATATTTTATTTTTGTTGACAAAATATCACATTTAATATGATTTTTTTGTAAAATTAAATATATTGAAAAACATGAGAATTAATTTTGAATTTTTAATTAATTAAATAAATAAAAATTGAATCGAAATAAATTATTATTTTTTAAAAAGTATGGAATGAAAATTAAAATAAATAAATACCTTTAATCACTACCTTAACTGAATAGTTGAAGAAAAAACTGTGCATTTATTAAATTATATTTGTTACGCATTCAAAAATGAAAAGATAGTTTGATAAATCAGAATCTTTAGAATTGTACACACGGAAAGATGTTTGATTCTTTAAGATCGTTTGGTTTTTAAAATTAATAAATTTATTTTAATTAAATAAATTTTTGTAACCCATAAAATTATTTTAAAAATCTAAGTGGGAGAGAGAATTTATTTACAGATAAAATCCTGCGGTCTCCATCATTAGTTTGTAAGCAATGCAATTAAACCTTGCGTGTTGGCAATAAGGCGTTCCTCCTCAACGAACAGAATAATTGCGGTATCACCAGTATAAACCTCAGTTAAGAATAATTCTGGATAATTTTTAGTGTGGATCACTTCTCCAACTAAAGAGTTCATTGCGAATTGATTGATTTGAGATTAGGTGATGATTAATACTTAGCTGTATATAATAGTATTCTCTCCAACTGAGTCACTGCTATTTTATACTAGATCGAAGCTATGTCAGCTATTTAATTTAACTTGGTATGGTCAGTTGCCTAGGTAGTAAAATTAAAAGAAATTGGTATGTTTGGTCTTATAAAGGATAGTAGACGTTCTCCTAACAAGGCATGTTATTCTCAAGTTACCAGGCTGCTGGCGAATTAATTTTAAAATAGTAGATGTAACCAATTTAAAATGAATTCGAAGTTTTGCTTATCATAATTAACGATTTTTTTAATTATGTGATTCTCATGATTAAAATGGCATTCAACCCACTCGCTTTAATACTCAAAGAAAACAAACTTACGGGACCAAATTTTGTTGACTAGAAAAGTAACTTGGATATAGCTTTAATTACCAATGGTATTCCTTCAATACTAGAAAATGTGTCTATTTCATAAAAAAATTCTTCCTTTGGGTCGAAAGGTATGAAGAAAAAAAAGATTAAAAAATAGGGATACATGGCTTCTAGGGTAATTAGTGGGCCACGAACTAGTGTCAAAAAATCAAAAGGCAGATGTTTTCACAACAACAAAACCCGGCATGAAAAAAGCTATATCTAGTATTTCTTAGAAGGCAAAACAAATAGGGTAATTTCTATTCACTAGTTGTGACAACATGTTTAGTGGTGTTATCTACTGGTACCTGGTTTGTAGATACGGGAGCCACTAATCATATCTACTGGTAATAGAGAGATTTACTTGCATATGGACAATAATACAAAAGTAACAGTAGTTGTAGTAAGAGATGCCACTCTCAATTTTGGTAGAGATTGGGTTTTAATAATGAGAAATTGTCTTTATGTACCTGCCATGAGAAGGAACTTAATTTTCGTTTCTGGATTGGTTTAAGACAAATATTTAGTTTATTTTAATAACTCTGTGATTATTAAGGATAATAAACGGGTTATCTGCTCTAGTATATAGGTGAATGATCTTTATATTATTACTCTAATATCTCCTATACTGCAACTAACAGAAATGTATAACACATATAATTTACCATATAATAGAATGTTTCATTTTTTAATAAACCAAATGTTTTTTTGGCACTTACGCTTGGGTCATATGAATCTAAAAAGGATAAATGGACTAGTAGCAGGTGGACTTTTGAGTTCAATGGAAGTGGAGGCACTTTCAATATGTGAATCTTGCTTAGAAGGTAAAAATGACCAAGAGGTCATTTTCGGCCAAAGGCTATAGAACTAAAGAACAATTGGAGCTGATTTATTCTGATGTATGTGGTCCTATGACAATTTGGACTAGAGGTAGCTTTCAGTACTTCATCAGTTTTATTGATTACTACTCAAGGTATGAATACATTTACCTAATACACCGTGAGTCTGAATACTTTGATAAATTCAAAGAATTCAAGGCAAAGGTGGAGAAGCGTTTCGGTAAAAATATCAAATCACTACGATCCGACCGTGGTAGAGAATACCTTTTTGGAGAGTTTAAGGACTACTTGTCATCAGAGGGGATTACATCTTAGTTGACTGCATCTAGCACTCCGCAGCAGAATGGTGTAGTAGAAAGAAGGAATATGACTCATATGGAAATGGTAAGGTCCATGATGAGTTATTCAGGTTTACCCGATTCATTTTAGGAACTCACTTTAGAGACAGTGGCTTACATTTTGAACATGATACCTTCTAACTCAGTACCTTATACTCCCATAGAATTGTGGACCGGCCATAAGCTTAGTCTGAAATAAATTCGAATTTGAGGGTATCCAGTACTTGTGCTGAAAGGGAACACCAGTAAGTTGGAATCGATGACATAACCTATTTTTTTGTGGGGTATCCCAAGGGAACGAAGGGTGGTCTATTTTATAATTCTAAGGATCAGAAGGCCATTGTTAGCACCAATGCCCGATTCTTAAAAGATGATTATATTATGGATCACAGGCCCAAAAGCAACGTTATTCTAGAAGAACTGAGAGAAAATACCAGTAGAACGGAAGAACAAGTTACTTATATTCCATTACCTCGTCGTAGTGGGAGGATTATCAGGATAGGTGCAAATCAAGAATAGGGTGTTGATGCACAGGGTTCTGATTCTGCACAGCGTGTTACTGCTAGTACACAGACACAGGTAGTACCTTGTCGTAGTGGGAGGGTGTTGGAACGCGGAAAAAAAAAATTAGAACCAGCACCGTGACCGTAAAAAATGGTGCATACATTTTTCACGAAAAATGATAACATTAAACAGATATATTATTATTAGATATACCATCAAAAAACTTGTACAAGTTTCTTTTATGCAGAACAACGATCTGAGACAACCCAATGATCTTCTATATCCCGACGCACACGACGATCCTAGCGAGTGGGCACTGATCCGAATTTTCGTGTTTTTCTCCTTCTAGGTTTCTATCTCACACCTCTCTCTCAAAACCAAAGGAATACACAATGGGAGAGAGAAGGGGACAGCGGCTAGGGCTTGGGATTGGGTTTCCTATTTTGCTCCTTGTGATATGTTTTAAATATATCACTTGAGTTATCCATAAAAACTATATATCTCTTTCCCAAAACCAAGGAGGAGATATATATTTTTCATAAAATAACCTTATACCCCTATTAGGGCCAGCCACCTAGGGAGTGATCCTTATGTGTGCCAAATTCCAATACTGCCCTCCATTATTTAATTTAATCTCCGAATGTTCTCGGCGGCAAGACCGACATTAAATTAAATTAAATAATTACAGAAACTGACAAGTAAATATCCGTGCATATAATGGGTTATGTGAGGGATCACGAGGAAGTATAGGACTCGGGCTAACCGTACGAGAAACCAGATATCCCTAACTCTTTCCCCGAGTTAGATCCTTTCTCGCACGAACCAGAACTTATTCCACTAAAAGTCCTGACTGAACTCCCG
>JAULJZ010210507.1:0-18697 GCA_032270985.1 Heliamphora pulchella | reverse complement strand
GCAGAAGGAGAAAGAAAGAAGAGATAAGGGGAAGGCGATAGCTGAGCCTTCTGGGGGTGCCGAGCACTGGGCCCCCGAGCTGAAGAAGGGTGATCGTATGATCACGGTAGATAGATGACCGTACAAAATCCATGGACACTGCCTTTGGGCTATCGAAGGCCCTTATGCTGCCCGGTGATGTGAAGGAGGCAAGAAAACTTCCTCATGAGCAACTGGTCAAATCCTCCATCCGCCACTCGGTCCAGGTACTAACTCGGAACCTCTTCTCCGGCGACTTTATTATTTTATTTAGTGACATTCCTTCTTGTTTATCTGATGTGCAGGGTCTTCAGTGCCTGGTGGCCGCGATGGAAAGGTTGGAGGAGAGGGAGATGGAGCTAGCAAGGCTTTGTGAAAAAAATCAACAATACCTCCAACAACTGTCGAAGATGGAGGCCAGCATCTGGGCCAAGGACAAACTGCTCGGTGTCGCGCATGCTCAGGCGTCTAAGTTAGAGATTTCTGAGATCGCTCTGAAGCAGCATCTAATGGAGAAGGAGAAGTCCCTTGCTGGCATCGTGGTTCTCCTTGGAAAGACCGAGGCCGAGCTGGACAAGTCCAAGGAGGAGGCCTCAAAGGCTTATTCGGCTGGGGTGGCTGAAGCTACTGAGGATTACAAGTCCCAGATCCATGGCCTCCAGGACCTTATCTTCGGCTTTTCTTGGGAGGCTGCTTTGAAAGATGTCGGGGTTGAGGCATTTTTCCCATTGTACACAGAAGTCCCCCTCCCGAGCAAGCAATCTGGGGATGAAGTGGTCGAAGAAGCTGAAGAACCCTGAGCTGCCACTGGTGCTGACGAGGCGGTCCCTGTTAAAGTGCCCCAGACCACCTCAATCATTGTCGAAGAGGTGGGGACTCCGGTCGAGACCACTGAAGACTTCCTGGTTGCTCCATGAGGATATCTTTTTTGCATTTTGTAATGCCCTTTTGGGCTTGAGTTTGTAACTTCTGAGGGTTCCAGCCCCTTTTTTTTAATGAAAGGACTTTTTCATTTTATCTTGGTCTTCATACTTGTATTGTCTCTAATAAACTTGCATATTGAGAGCCCACATAGCTCAGACATAGTTCCAAACTTAGCTTTTCAAGCTTAATAATCCTAAGTGTGGGATCATCATCCACATCGTGGGATAACTCAGTCCGGATAAACAAAGAAACTTAGCTTTTTATGGTTTGATCATCCTAAGTATGGGATCAACTTCCATACAAAGGGTTAAGTTAGTTCGGATAATTTTCGAACTTAGCCTTTCTGGGCAAACTCGTCCTAAGTATGGGATCACCATCCATACTAAGGGCTATATTAGTTCGAATAAACTTCGAACTTAGTCTTTTTTGGCTTAATCATCCTAAGTATGGGATTATCATCCATACTCAGGGCTAGAATAGTTCGGATAAACTTCGAACTTAACCTTTTTAGGCTTAATCATCCTAAGTATGGGATTATCATTCATACTCAGGGCTAGATTAGTTCGGATGAACAACAAACTTAGGTAGCTGAAGAAGTTCACTGTGCATGTTGTACTTAGTGTGTGCCCCCCAAGTTTTTGTCAAGAAGATCAAGTGATAAAAACTTCTAAAAGTGAAGGAGAAAGTTCATGCCAAAAGCGGCGTTTTATTGTAAATAACGAAGAATTACCAGAAAATAAAGTTTAAAAGTAAAACTTGTGGAGATTGTTTACATTCCAAGGCCTAGGAACTGCTTTTCCACTTATGTCTTCCAGGTGGTATGCTCCAGTGCCACCCTTGGAAGTAACCATGTACGGACCTTTCCAGTTCGGGCCCAACTTCCCTTGGACTGGATCCTTCATATGGCCGAGCACTTTCCTTAGGACCAGATCTCCTATGCCGAACTCACGGTGTTTCACCCTTTTATTGTACCCTTTGGCAAGGGCTTACTGGTAGGCTGCCAATTTAATGGTTGTCGTCGATCTCCGTTCTTCAGCTAGATCTAGGTCTAAAGCCATTGCTCGAACATTTGCTTCGGGGGTACTGATCTCTGTTCGGATTGTTGGTAATCCGACCTCCAATGGAATGACTGCCTCTATTCCATAAGCTAGGGAAAATGGGGTTTCACCGGTAGATCTCCTTGGAGTAGTTCAATAAGTTCACAGAACTGAGGGGAGTTCTTCGATCCATCTCCCTTTAGCAGCATCCAACCTCTTCTTCAGTCCGTTGATGATGGTCTTATTGGTGGTCTCAAATTGCCCATTACTCTGTGGGTATGCTGGGGTAGAGAAGTAATTCTTGATCCCAAGTCCTGAACAAAAGTTATTAAATAGTGAGCTGTCGAACTGGGTACCGTTGTCGGAGATGATTGCCCGGGGGATGCCGAACCGAGTAATGATGTTCTTCCATGTGAACTTTTTTACATCAATATCCCTGATATTGGCCAAGGGCTCAGCCTCCACTCACTTTGTGAAGTAGTCCGTGGCCACGAAGAGGTGTTTCCTGTTGCCGGTGGCCCTTGGGAAGGGGCCCGCAATGTCATAACCCCATTGAGTAAAGGGCCATGGGCTGGTGAGAGGAGAAAGGTTTTTAGCTGGGATGTGTATATTGGGGCTGAACCTCTGGCACTTTTCACACTTCTGGACATACTGCTCTACATCCCTTTGCATGTAGGGCCACCAGTAACCCTGAGAAATTGCTCGGTAACCTAATGACAGCCCTCCAGTATGGCTGCCGCAAATTCGTTCATGTATCTAGAACAAGAGGTCTTGGACTTTGTTCGGGTGCACATAGTACAAGTAAGGCCATGTGAAGGATTTTTTGTATAGATCCCCCGAACTGGAAACCCATAATCTGGCTGCCTTCTTCCTTATAACCCGAGCTTCTCTCTGATTGGTTGGTAGTTCGTCTTTTGCCAAGTAGTTCTTTAGGGTGTCCATCCAGCTGGGACCCAACTCTGAACAATAGACCAGCTTTTCTTCGTGGTTGACAATGCTCGGTTGTTGGAGGATTTCCATCGAAATCACTATTTTTTTCTCGAAACTAACAGTTGATGCCAAGCAAGCTAGAGAATCGGCATGGTTGTTCTCTCTGGATGAGAGCTGGGTGATCTCAAAACTTCGGATGTCTTTGGCCAGTTGTTGTGCCAACTGAACGTACACTTGCATTCTGTCATCTCTGGCTAGGTACTCTCTCTTGAATTGATTTACCACTAATTGTGAATCACAAAATACTTTGACTTTTTTGGCCTTCAGTTCAATGACGTCCCGAAGTCCAGCTAGAAGAGCTTCATATTCGGCTTCATTGTTAGTGGCTTGGAAGTCAAGCCAAACAGCTTTCTCGATGAGGATTCCTTCTAGGCTGTATAGCACAATCCCAGCTCTTGCTCCCTTGTGGTATGACGAGCCGTCCACGTACAGTCTCCAAGTATCTTTGGAATAACTGTCGTCTTGGGCAGTTTGCTCGGAGGCTTGCCCCTCAGTTCCATCCAAACAGTTCTCCTGGCTGAACTCGGTGATGAAATCGGCCAAAACTTGGCCTTTTATGGCCGTCCTTGGGCCGAAAGTAATGTCGTGCTCCCCAAGCTCCATAGCCCATTTTGCAATTCTTCTTGAAAAATCAGCTTTGCGAAGTAAAGATTGAAGAGGGTATTCGGTTATTATCTTGATCGGATGAGCCCTGAAGTAATGGATGAGCTTGCGAGATGCGACGACTTGCGAGATGCGACAACTAGAGCCAGTGCTAGCTTCTCCAAGGGCAGATACCTTGTTTCTGGGTCGAGGAGTACCTTGCTCATGTAGTAAATCGATTTTTGAACCTTATCTTTTATCTTCAAGAGAACTGCGCTAACAGCTCGACCAGATACATCAAGGTATAAGAATAATGCTTCACCACTATTCGGCACTGTCATGAGTGGTGGGGAAGTGAGGTAGTGTTTCAGCTCTTTGAGAGCTCTCTCACTATCTTCATTCCAAGCGAACTGATTGCACCCTTCATTGCCTTGAAGAATGGATAGCACCGATCAGATGATCGGCTAATGAACCGGTTAAGCGCTGCTGCCATGCATGCCAACTTCTGGACTTCCTTCAAACTATGTAGGCTTTTCAAGTTTTGAATGGCCGAGATCTGTTCGGGGTTCACCTCTATTCCTCTGTGAGTGACCAGGAAACCCAGAAACTTCCCAGAGCTTACTCCAAAGGTGCACTTCGATGCGTTGAGCCTTAGCTTATATGTTTTGAGCATTTCGAAAGTCTTTCCCAGATCTTGAAGATGCTTGTTCGCATGCTTAGTCTTCACGACCATGTCATCCATGTAGACCTCTATGGTTTTGCCGATCAGGTCATCGAACATCTTTGTTGCAAGCCATTGATAAGTGGCACCAGCGTTCTTTAGTCCAAATGGCACTACGTTATAGCAGTAGATTCCTCAAGGAGTAATGAATGCTGTCTTCTCCATGTCCGGGGGGTACATGGCATTCTGATGGTATCCTCTATATGCATCAACGAAACTCATCATCTCATGTCCCGCCGTTGAATCAACGAGCTGGTCTATTCGGGGTAGAGAAAAACAGTCTTTGGGACAGGCCTTGTTGAGGTCGATGAAGTCAACACAAACTCGCCACTTCCCATCCTTCTTCTTGACCACGACGGGGTTTGCCAACCAGGTTGGGTAGTAGACTTCCTTGATGGCCCCAGCTTCTTTTAGTTTCTGAACTTCCTCAACCACTGCCTTTGCATGATGTGGTGCCGATTTTCTTGGCTTTTGTACCACTGGCTTCCTCTGGGGATCCACATTTAACCGGTGGCTGATTATCTCGGGATCTATCCCCGACATTTTGTATGGCGTCCATGCGAAGACCTTTTTGTTCTTCTCCAAAAATTCGATTAGTTCGGTCTCTTCTTGTTTGGCCATGCTTATTCCGAGCAAGAAGAATCGATCTTGGTCCTCTGGGTTGATAACGACTTTCTTCAGATCCTCCACCATTTTCTCCTCGGCTGTTCGGCTATAGTCGAGGATCGTTGGGCCTTCCTCCATCTCGATAGTCTTTACTTCTGGGTATTGTTCGGGGCTCTTCATCGTTGCTAGGAATCACTGCCTCGCTGTGTGCTAGTCTCCCTTGATCTCAACAGCCTCTTTGCCCACTTGGAACTTCAGAAATTGGTGGTAGGTCGAGGGTACTGCTCCCAGACTATGAATCCATGTTCTACCTACAATTGCATTATAAGTAGAAGGTTGATTAATGACTAGGAACTCAGTGTTTACCGTTATCGGCCTTGCTTTTACTGGTACGGTGATTCTTCCAACTGGCCATACTGGGTCTATGCTAATACCGATCAGTGGTGTTATACATCTTTTGAGCGCTGAGTCCTTTAGTCCCATCTTCTGGAACAAGCTGTAATATATGATGTCCACCGAACTTTCCTGGTCTACTAGTACCCGTAGTACGTCATAATTGGCAATGCACAGTGATAGAACCAGGGCATCGTTGTGGGGTCGATGTATTCCTTCGAGATCTTCTTCTGAGAAGCTTATTCCCTTTGTCTGGGTCAAGTTGGGATCTCCTTATGTTTTTCTCCGCTTGCCCTCATCCACCTTCATGGCATGTGCAATGATCCTGGTATGGTGCCAAACTATAGTTTGGGTGATCGGCTCAGATGTGCCATGAATCATTTTTACCACGCCAAGTGGAGGATCTCCTTGTTCGGCCCTCTGGTCCTGTTCACGGTTCCTTCCTTCCCGAGCGGTCTTCTCGGCGTCTACGAATTTAAGCAGATGCCCTGCTTGTACCAAGTCCTCCATGTGTCTCTTGAAGGTTCTGCACTCTCCGGTCAAGTGGCCATAGTCTCGATGGTAGTGACACTTTCGCTTCTGATCACGCCTGTTCGGATCCCCCATCAACTTTGGTGGCCACTAGAAAAAGGGCTTGTCCTTGATCTGGTCCAAGAGCTTGTGCAGATGCTCCTTGAATACTATTTGCAAGGCCTGGTAAGCGACTGACTCCTTTTTTCCTTAGGATTCCTTTCTAGCCTTCTGGTCCTTGCAGCTTTTGTCCCCCTTTTCGGGTTGCTTGATGGAGGCCACACTCTATTCAGCCTGGCTCATATCCTCCTCCACCTTTGCATGCTGCTCTATTTTTACCATCAATTCGGACATTGTGGTGAGGGCCTTTTTAGTTGGGGACTGTCTCAAACAACTTTGGGGAGGCAGCTCAATCTTGAAGGATTCCACTGCAAGTTGTTCACTGCAGTCTTTAATCTCGTTGTAAGCCTCCTAATATCGTCGAGCATACTCCTGAATTATCTCCCTATCGTTCTTTTGTAGGCTAGTAGAGTGTCAAAGCTTTTCGACTGTCTACTATTGGTTATGAACCGAGCAACAAAGGACTCAACCAGTTGCTGCCAACTGACTATGGAGCGTGGTGGCAACTTGTGAAACCAACTGAGAGCAGTATCCCCCAAACTGAATGGGCACATACGGCAAAGGAGCGCATCATTTCCACTCCAGAGTGCCATTGCCTGTCGGTATTGCCGAATATGGCTCACTAGATCTGTCTTTCCATCGTACAACTCAAACTTTGGTGGAGAGAACTTGCAAGGTGGCTCAGCATTCTCAATGACCTCGGCTAATGGTGATACCGAGATCTATTCCAAGGCTCTCCTTGCTACATCTTGGGCTGTTCGGCCACCACCCTGCTATATCCTGGAATCCATCCTCCTCTCCAACTATAGCCGTAGGTCTTGATTGGGGTCCAGTTCGGCTCGAGCCACTCTTTCATGGCTTGGCTGAACTGTTTTCGTTGTAATAGTGTCAGCTCGCCTGGAGCTTCTCAGGTTTACCTCAGGCTCTTTGCGTCTCCTCCTTTGGGGGTGACTTAGACTGTAGGACTCTGGGTTTTGTTCGGTCTCTTCTTGCTCGGGGCATTCTCTTCGCCTTACACGCGGTTCCCTTCGAGCATCTTACCCCTGGATCAGTCGTCTGGGTTCATCAATCTCCCTATCACGTTGCTCCATTCTCTCTTCCAGGTTGTTGATGATCCTATCTTGTCTGGCCAATCTCTCTTCCAATCTTTCTCTGTCTCTTGAAGATGGGGGAGAAGGTCTTTCTCCTCTGTAACTTGTGGTTGAATAGCGCAACTGCCTTCTATTATGGGAGGCATCGTTCCACTGCCTTCAAACATCTAGAGGAACTCTAGGGGCCCTTGGCCTCTCTAGAATGACTGGTATGGATCTTTGGAGGATCTCTCCTTGCCCCCTGGTATGGCTTCCAGCAAATTCAGTCGGAGTCTGGCTCATGATTCCGTTGGTTCGAGATCGTCGTTCCCACAGAGAGCGCCAAATTGTGCGCGTGACAAAACTGGAGGCTTGTTCGGCACAATCAGGACCAAGTGATTTGGCCTAATATTGATGACCTTGAACAGGATATGCGCCGGACTCCTCGCCGTCGAACTCACTAGATGCTCCTAGCTCTGCTGCCGAACTCCTGCAACCACCAAGAACACCGCTAGTGCTCACCGGCCTGGTTTGACCGGGAGGCACTCTGACGCTCAAGTTAGATATCTCTCAAGGAGGTTTCTAGTCAAGAGCTTGGGCTAAGAATTGCGTACCTGTGGTTTCGAGAGTGTCTTCCTTTATATAGGGGTCGAAATCTTATGAGGCTGAATCCTCTTAGGATTCTGTCTCTTGATTCTTTAAGATTGTTTTCCTATCTTGTAGATCTGATTCTGATTTGTTTCTATCCATCTTATCTGATCAAATCGTATCAGGGATGAAAACTCAATCTTTCCACCTCGGGGCCGACATGGGCTTCGTTGGTCCGGGCTGCCCCTTTCTGGGATGGGCCGAACTTGTGTGGCCCAAACAAATGGTGTCCCGGGCTTCTTTGAGTACTGGAAAAGCCTGTTTTGGGTTGGCCTCCTTAGTGGGACTTTTGGACCCTATGTATCTGGACTGAATTTTAGGTCCATAACTTTTGTCCACCCTCATCATCCTAATAATATTTCCTTCACCCTTTCATCCTCTAGATTCTATTTAGTTGTTAGAAAAATTACACAAGAAAGTAATTCATGAAAAAAGTGATTTGAAAGAAAAGAAAAGAAAAAATATTATAAAAATAAATAAATTTCTATTACCTATTTAATTTGTAAAAAATTGATAAAAAAACTGAGCTTTTAATTTTTTCGCGATGCATAATCTTATACATTTTGCATGATTTATTTTATAGAAAAATATTTTTCACAAGAAAAATATTTTTTCAAAATTCGTATTTTTCTGTATCAGCTCAACACATATGTAAAAAAATAAAACGATTATTTTTTCTTTTTTTTTTCTTTTTTCTATTAAATAAACAAATAATGTAAGAATCATGTCTTTACTATGGGTGCCAAGTGGCCCGCCCTACCCTGCCACTCTAGGGCTTAGGCTGGCTCGGCCCATCAAGGGCCAAGTTGGCTTGCATGACCTTGCCAAATTCCTATCAAAATTTGGATCGGATTGAAATGTCAACGGGGGTTTAAGCCCATCCGTCAACCCTAAGAGCATGTTTGTTTTGAGAAAAATAAATTTAGAATTAGATTAACAATTTTGTGTCCCATATTTGGTTGCAATAAATAGATTCGGATACATTATTCAGGATGGAATGTGAATCCAATAAACATGGAATAATTCTATTTTAGGGGGAGAGGTGGGATTAACAATCCAGAGTGAAAAATTAATATCAAATAAATTTTTTTTATGAGCAAAAAATTAATAATAAACTGTTTTAGTAAGGTATGAAATTTTAAAATAAATATAGTTTAACTAATTATTTAAAAGAAAAACTAGTTAAAATGTTTGTTTTGAATTTGACAAAAAAAATAATATTTTCTCGGTTGTTGAAACAAAAACCATTTAAAAGATTATTATTTTTTACAACATTATTTTATTATTATTTCTTAGAAAATAATAATTAATTTTTTTAGAAAACAATATTATTTGGAAGGAAAAGAAAGTATCCATTATTTTTTTGGTTTAGAAAAATAATTTATTATTAATTTTTTATCCATAAAACAGTTTATTTCTTATTTAGAAAAACTATTTTATTTACTTCTTTAAAATAGTATCCTTATGGCGGATCATTCTTTCCTTTCAGTTAATATGAAATTCAAAAATATTTTTTTCAAACTGTTTTATTTGATTAAGGTTGGGCATTATTGTCCTTTATACATAAGGTTAGCTTTTCAATTTGTCATGTCTTATAAAATAATCAAACATGAAAATGGATAAAAAGATAGATTAATAATGTATTAGATATATTATTCTAGAATTATTAATAAGAAGATATTATATACCCTCTAATTCTTTTCCTCAAAACAAACTTGACCAAAGTCCTAAGCTCAAGCCTAGGTTTCGGGTTGTTGGACGAGCAGCAAGCTTGCCCTGGGCCTAGGTTTTTTGTGCTTTTTTTTATTTTTTCAAAAAACATTATTTTAAAAATATTTTAATTAGAAATTACATGAGAAATATATTGACAAGCAATTTGATGCTAAATATATAGGCAAAAAAAAAATAGCATTATAAATGTTATATGTAAATAGCCGAGCTTGGGGTTTGGACTCACGGCACCTCCCACGGGCTTCAATGTGTAGGCATAGGTGCAGCGCAAGGGACTTTCGGCCTAATTTGGACTATGCCCAGACTTTATGTGCAGATTTTGGGCCAGCTCATGGACCGCAAGCTATTTTTACCTTAGTCTTTACCTTAGGGCTTAGTTGATGTATTTTTACTCTCTTAGTCTTTACCTTAGGGCTTGGTTGATGTACGTTGTAAAGAATTAGTAATTATCTATGTCTAAAAGTACTTTGAACATAACTTAATTAAAAATTTAATTTAAATAAAAAAATAATTTTTTTTAATTATTAAGGTATATATTTAAAATATTTTCATTAAACATATACTTAATTTAAACTAAAAGTAACCAAATAGGTGATTTATATATATATATATATATAATTAAAGATAAATATAATTAAAATTGAATTTGAATTTGTAAATTACCGTTTTATCCTTGCATTGAGTTCCAACACCATTCCTTGTTCAAAAGAATTCTCTTAAACACAGGCTATTGGCAGCTAGTTTTGATAAGAGTTTCGGAAAAATATGATTTTTTTTTTGTTTTTTCTTATTTTTTTATTTGTAATTATAAATTATTAATTTTGAAAACGTTCCAATGGGTGAATTTTAAAATTTTTTAAAAAGATTAATAAAAAATAAAAAATTATAATAAATAAAATAAAATTGAACTTATTAGTTTATTTAACTTAGCTTTTAAAAAAATTAACTTATTAGCTTATTTATTTTTAAAAAAATAAGAAACATATTTATTAATTTTTTACTATAAGAGTAATCTTGAAAATTAACAATTAAAATTCTATCTCATATTATTCAATCACACTCAAAACAAACATAATTTTGTGTAATCCATTATATTATTCGACCCAAATCTAATGCAAGAAAATTTATCCCACTTCATTCTTAATTTTAATCTCACTATTAATCTCACTCAATTTACATCGATTGTCAAATGAAGCCTTATATTCAAATGTGATTCGAAATGAAAACCAGACAAATTATTTAATTACATCTAATACTCATAAAAGTTTTTTTTATACTTACAATTGAAATTGATGGTACCTCGACGATGGAAACTCTCGAGCTAGATTGTAAATCTTCTAGAGTTGGGTCTAAAATGTCAAAAATCAAGAACTAACACCGGTCGAGTGTTGGCTAAACGCCCCTCGATGCCTAAGTCAACCCTCTTATTGATAATTGGTGAAATGTAAAAAAGGTTATTTTTCGTACCTGTATTGATATTGCCTTTGCTTATTTATAGGAGTTTTCTCTTGAGACTTGATTATGGAGAATCACTTGTATTTTGGTTCAATTCCCTCGCGTATCTGGTTGGGGCGCAAAACGGGGGAGCGAGTTCTTAAATATTTAGAGATAATCATCGGTCGACGAGTAAGAACTCGGTCGTCCTCCCATGGTCAGCACATCTGCTCAGCTTGCTCCAAGCGACCCTTAACTGGTCAGTTAGTCTGGGCTGGCCGACACCATCATTTGTCCCTCATTCCTAAAGGGACGCAGAACACACGTTCTTAGGAATGACATTTAGTCCAAGCATCGCGAGCATTGATTTCGGTGGAACTACGGTGATCGAGGTGCCATGGCTTTAAATGCGAGGCCGTTTCCAACGCTCCATGGCAGTTACGTGGGACACTTGTCTTTATCCTAGCCATCCTCTTTCCGCACGTTCAACGGCCCTTATGATGCGTCCATTGGGCTGCATGCCTCTGTTCTGTCTTATCAAATTATCACTGAGATCGCCATTTTTGGGCCGCTTTATTTCTTCTTTTGAAAGGAAGTTTTGCATCCACTCGAACCTCATGCTTTTGGGGTTCTATGTCTCCTCTCTTAGTAAGTTCACCTTTCTTCCTCTTTTTTCTTTTACTTGAGCAACGATGACTGCCTCTGATCATCTCTTCTTTGCCCCTTCTCCTTCGTACTTACTATGTCGTGTCTCGCACCCCCTACGAGTTTACAAGCATCTCCATTCGACGACCCTATTTGTTACAAATGGTCCTCACTTTGAGGAGTTATTTTCCAAAACTTTCAATTTTGCTAATTACCTTCTTTCTATTATAAGAATGGGTACTGAGGATTTTTCCCAAGAAGTTGGGTCAGTCTCCGACTCTGAGGGGACCCACTCTCTTTCCCTTTCTTCTACTAGGGATGGTGAACGGGAGACCTTAGTGCTAGGGCTATACATCTAGCTAGCTTTTCAAAGAGTTTGACCACTGAATCCGTAGCTTCCACCTCTAGAATCACCAACCTTGAGCGCATCCGCGCAATGTTCCACATACCCAATTCAGTTTGTCTTAGGAAACCTAGCTCCAAGGAAAGAGCATGATCTTTTGCAGCGGAAGAGGTGCACTTATACGAGCACGCCTTCTCGGCTGGGCTACACCTCCCTTTCCCTAGAATGGTCCGAGAGCTTTTGGCCTTCTTAGGTTTGTCCCCAGGCCAGCTCCTCCTGAATGTGTGGCGCATTATTTTCGACTGTATGGTTCTATGGGAAGAGTCCAGAGGGGGAGAGAATCACTTATATGTAGAGGAATTCCTCCACTGTTATCGTCCCAAAGAGAAGCAACCGGGGTGGTACTTCTTCCAATCTCGGTTTGAGGACCGAGCACTTATCTAGGGTTGCCTCTCCTCCAACAAGCACTAGAAGGAGAAATTCTTCTTCGTTTCTGGTGAGGGATAGGAATTTCAAGAGTGGGAGGAATTAGGCCTCAATACCCCTCGTATTCAAAGAGTATGGGGAGATCCCCACTTGGTAGAATTTTTGTAGAGCCCCAACTTACCCTCGAGGTGAAGAGCCGAGTAGATGCCGCCCGGGGCTTTGAAGGTCGGTCTTACAGCAGTTTGGTGACCGACAAGAAGTTGAGTGCCTATCTATTGGGCCCTCTTGTCTCACGTGAGCTCTTAGTACCCTGCCCTTTACTTTGGCTCTCTTTACCTTTTTTGCATATGTTATGTCTGTTCAGCTTACGATTTTACATTTTGCCCCTTTTTTAGAAACGTTGAAGAAGGTAGACAAGGCGCTCATGGCGAAGATCCGTGAACGAATAGCATCTGAGCCCGGGGCCTTGTCAAAAAAGCCTCGATTTCTCGTGAAGGATAAGAAGGTACCAGCCCTCTCACTCCGGGATTCACCCCTTTCATATGAGAAGATTATAGTTGATCTTGATGCTTCGAGCATGGAGACTGAGCAGAGGAGCCAGCCCGACGAATCTGTGGCTCGACCAGAGGAAACAGGGGTTCATTTGCCCCTATCTCGGCTGTTCCCCTATCCTCTTCCTCTCAGTCGGTCATCATGAGCAACATGGATACGGCCAGGTAAAAGATGCAACTATTTATTGGAGACGAGGTTAACTCTCTTTCTTCTACGGCCACTAGTTAAATAGCTCGAGACTTGCTCCTCAACCTTATTCGGGTCAAAAGTTTCTTCTTCTTTCTCTTTTATTATGTTCGGTATCCTTTCTTTGTGCTGCCTATACTCATGTGATTCCTTATTTGCAAGTGTGCGTCTGCTCGGTTCACCTGTCTTAAAGGTGTTATCAGCACGAGCAGAATCTTTGCTCACGGATTAACTTGACCACATTGCTGAAAGAGGAGCGATTTAAGCTGACTGAAGAGATTACCCGTCTCAAGGACGCACTGGCTGAGAAGAACAAGGTACTTGCTAAGAAGGACGAGAAATTGAACCAGGCAGAGAAGAAGTTCGATCTGGAGGCACAAGTGGTTGCGGCTAAGAGGCTAGAGGGGTCAAGAAGAGATAGAATCTTAGAGCTGACAGCCGAGCTAGGTACTACAAAAGGGGCTGCTATGGAAAAGTTTAAGGCTTCTGAAGAGTATGCGGCTGAACTGGCTGAGAACTATCTCAACGGGTTAAAAAGAATGAGAGCCCGAGCAGCATCAGATTTCAAGGATATTGACTTTTCTTCATTCCTGCCTAAGGATGATGACCCTGCGAGCCCCCCTCCTTAAAGATCGCTTCTCCTTGATTTTATTAGTCAAACACTTTAATCTTTTTGATAGTTGGGCCGTGTTTTGGCAAGTAAACACTTTATCTTTGAGCCATGTTTTGGCAAAACACTTTAATTTTTACTGTTGGGCCGATGACCAGATTTTGGGCCATTTTTTTATATATCTCTTGAATTTTTCCTGCTTTTTAGCAATATTCTATATGTCTCTTTAGTTCTTTCTTTGTAAACTGTATTTTGCAAAGCTTAAACTCTTTTAATAACTCTTGGAAAAATTGGTTTGTAGCATAAGTTTGGTGGCCGACCGAGTTATTAGGGAGTTTAAGTTTGTGAGTAACTTGGATAATGTTGTGGAAGCTTGTGTCAGCTTTTTGGGCTGGCAAATTGCTGGAAAATTTGCTAAGGCCATGGTTGAGCTCTCGTTAGCCCGGACCATCTTGAAGTCGATCGAGCTATTAAGCAGCTGGATAATTTGCTAATGCCATGGTTGGGCTCTCGTTAGCCCGAAACCATCTTGAGGTCAACCGAGCTGTCAAGTAACTAGATAATTTGCTAAGGCCATGGTCGGGCTCTGGTTGGCCCGGGCCATCCTGAGGCCGACTGAGCTGTCAAGCAGCTAAAAAATTTGTTGAGGCCATTGTTGAGCTCTCGTCAGCTCAGACCATCCTGAGGCTGACCGAGCTGTCATGCAGCTAGATAATTTGCTAAGGCCATAGTCGGGCTCTCGTTTGCCCAGAACCATCCTAAGGACGATCGAGCTGTTAAGCTGTTGGATAATTTGCTAAGGGCATGGTCGAGCTCTAGTTAGCCCAGTCCATCTTGAGGCCGACAGAGTTGTCATGCAGCTAAATAATTTGTTAAGGCTATGGTTGGGCTCTCATTAGCTCGGAACCATCCTGAGGCTGACTAAGCTGTCAAGCAGCTTGATAATTTGCTAAGGCCATGTTAGGCTCTCGTTAGCCCGGAATCATCCAGAGGCCGGCCGAGTTATCAAGCAGCTTGATAATTTGCTATGGCCATGGTCGGGCTCTGGTTAGCCCGGGCCATCCTAAGGCCGACCAAGCTGTCAAGGAGCTAGAAAATCTACCAAGGCCATGGTTGGGCTCTCATCAGTCCAGATCATCCTGAGGTCGGCTGAGCTATCAGGTAGCTGGATAGTTTGCTAAGGTCATGGTCGGGTTCTCGTTAACCCGGAACCATCTTGAGGCCAACCATGATTGGGCTCTGGTTAGCCAGGGTCATCTTGAGTCCGACCGAGCTGTCAAGCAGCTGGAAAATCTATTAAGGCCATAGTCAAGCTCTCGTCAGCTTGAACCATCTTGAGGCCGATCGAGCTGTCATGCAGCTAGATAATTTGCTAAGGCCATGATTGAGCTCTTGTTAGCCCGAAACCATTTTGAGGTCGACCGAGCTGTCAAGCAACTGGAAAATCTATTAAGGCCATGGTCGAGCTCTCGTCAGCTTGAACCATCCTGAGGCCGATCGAGCTGTCAGGTAGCTAGATAATTTGCTAAGGCCATGGTTGAGCTCTTGTTAGCCCGGAACCATTCTGAGGTCGACCAAGCTATTAAGCAGCTGGATAATTTGCTAAGGCCATGGTCGGTCTCTGGTTAGCCCGGGCCATCCTGAGGTCGATCGAGCTGTCAAGCAGCTAGAAAATTTGTTAAGGCCATGGTTGAGCTCTCGTTAGCTCGGGCCATCATGAGGCCGACCGAGCTATTAGACAGCTGGATAATTTGTTAAGGCCATGGTCGGGCTCTCGTTAGCCCGGAACCATCCTAAGGCCGACTGAGCTGTCAGGCGGCTGGATAATTTGCTAAGGCCATGGTCGGGTTCTAGTTAGCCCATACCATCCTGAGGCCGATCGAGCTGTCAAGCAGCTGGATAATTTGCTAAGGCCATGGTCGGGCTCTGGTTAGCCCAAACCATCCTGAGGCTGACCGAGCTATCAAGCAGCTGAAAAGTTTGATGTAGTTTTCGTAGGCTGACGTGTGAAACACCGTAATGTGATATCCTGGTAACTTACATTGAAAAGAGAGAGAGAGTTTCTCGGCTATAAAAAAACCTTAGACCATAACATTCAACGAGGCCTTTTTCTAGGTGGTAGAGACCCTACCAGAACTCCGTAGTTAAGCGTGCTTGGGTGGGAGCAATGCAACGATAGGTGACCCTCTAGAAAGAATAAAATCGTGAGGGTTTTGCCCAAAACGGATAATATTGTTGCCATGTAAAGGGTCGGGGTGTAACAAATAGTATCAGAGCTGACTCTCCTCACCTCCGAGTGTGGGCCCCTACCGTCTCACGTGACATGTGGGCGGACTACTGAGTGGGCGGGTCGATAAAGGACTGGCAGGCTACCGGAGCTAGCAGGCTACTACACGGGGACATGCAGCCCTAAGGGGGGTGATTTTATGATATCCTGGTATCCCACATTAGAAAAGAAGAGAGGGTTCCTGGGTTATAAAGGAAAAACTTTGGACCCCTACATTCAACGAAGTCTTTTCCCAGGTGGTAGAGACCATCGCAAAACTCCGTAGTTAAGCATGCTTGAGTGGAAGCAATGTAAGGATGGGTGACCCCTGGAAAGAACAAAACGGTGAGGACTTTGCCCAAAGCGGACAATATCGTTGCCATGTAAAGAGTTAGGGTGTTACAGTAATTTGGGATTTTTATTAATAGTGGGAAATGATTACATTATTGATAATACTTCCTCAGATGCTCTGCATTCCACGGATGTGATAGGGCCTTGCCTACCAGGTCTTTGAGACGATATACCCCCGCTCGAACCCGTTGTTCCACATGGTAACATCCCTCCTAAGTTGGCCCTAACTTTTCCAGTTGAGGGTCCTTGGTAGTCGAAGTGACTTTTCTTAAAATAATATCTCCAACGCTGAACTCTCGTCCTTTGAATCTCTTATCATAGTGTCTTTTGACCTTTCGGTGGTAAGTGCCCACTCAAATAGCCACTTGTTCACGAGCCTCATCAATAGTGTTCAGGCAGGCTTGCAAGCCTTCTTCGTTGGTCATCTCTTCAAATTGAGTTACTCAGGCACTAGGTAGACCGATCTTAACTGGTATAATTGCCTCTATTCCAAAGGCTAACATGAATGGTGTCTCCCCATAGCCGTCCAGGTGGTCGTTCGATATGCCCATAGGATGCTACGCAACTTGTCTGTCTATAAACCCTTCGCCTGCTCGAGTCTTGTCTTTTTCATTTTTACGAGTGTTTGGTTGGTTACTTCTACTTGTCCATTGGTTTAAGGATGAGCTGGAGTGGTGTAATGCACTCGGATGCCTAGCCGTTCACAGAACTCCCTGTACTTTCTGTTGTCAAATTGCCTCCCGTTATCGCTTATGATGGCCTTCGGTACCTCGAACCTACAGACAATGGATTTCCACACAAAGCTCACTGTGTTGGCTTCGGTTAATTTGGCTAGTGGTTCAGCTTCCACCTACTTGGTGAAGTAGTCAACGTCCACTATGGCAAATTTGGTCTGTCATTTCCTGAGTGGGAATGGACTGACCAGGTCTATTCCCCACTGGGCGAATGGCCAAGGGGATGTGATCACGGTCATTTCGGTAGGGGGCTGTCTCGGCACGTTTGCCAACCTTTGGCATTTGTCACATCTCTTCATTAGAGAAAAAGCATCCCGTGTCATGGTTGGCCAATAATATCTTGATCTTAGTGCTTTGTGCGCCAATTCTTGCCCCCCACCATGGTTTTCGCACACTCTTTCATGAATTTTCCTTAGGACGTAGGCTCCTTCGTCTTTTGTAAGGTATTTGAGGTATGGGAGTGACATGCCTCTCTTATAAAGCTGCCCATCCAAAAGAGTGTACCGGCTAGCAGTAAGGCGCAACTTTCTTGCCTTGTCTCGGTTAGTCGGGAATACACTGTCTTTGAGGTACGCCATAATTAGATCATTCTAAGTTGCAAGTGCTCAGTCTCCTCCTACTTCTAGTATCTCATATTCCACCCACTTTAAGCCTGACTCGATAAGATATTGTAGAGGAGTACTATGGCCCATTTCATCCTCTTGGGCAAAGGCAGCTTTGGCCAGGGAATCTGCCCAGTGATTACTTTCTCTTAGCACCTGTGTGATGGAGAAGTGCTCGAAGCCTTGGCTTATCATTTGAGCTGCTTTTTGGTAAGTAGCCATTCTGTCTTCTTTGGCCTCAAATTCGCCTTCGATCTGTCCGACCACTAACTGAGAGTCACTGTATATCTTTACATGTGCAGCCCCTATTGCCTGGGCTATCCTCATTCCAGTAATAGTGGCCTCATACTCGGCCTCGCTGTTGGTAGTTTTTAAGCAAAAACGGAGTGAGCATTCCATCATGTCTCCTTGGGGAGATATGAGTATGATTTCAGCTCTGTTGGCATCTGTGTTGGCCGACCCATCCATGTATACTTGCCAAACTCGTTTGGCGTTAAACTCCTTAGACTCCGTAGACTCAATTGGCGTCGGGAGACTTGCTGCTTCCATACTTGGTGGTTCTATTTTTGTTGTAAATTCGGCTACGAAGTCAGTGAGTGCTTGTCCTTTTATGGCTCCTCGGGGTCGGCACCTAATGTCAAATTATCCCATTTCAAGGGACCATTTTGCCAAACGACCTGAAATGTCACATGGGCTGATCGATTAGCAAGATCACAGTATGGGCTTGGAAATAAGGGCGCAGTCTCCTTACCGAAGTGACTAGAGCGAAAGCTAGCTTCTCCAATTTAGGGTACCTTGCATCGGCTCCCCGGCAAGCTCTGCTAACGTAGTACACAAGCCTCTGGACACCTTCCTGATCCTCTCGGACCAAAGCAACACTCACTACTGATGCGGACACAACAAGGTACATGAATAACTCTTCACCTGGGTTGATTCAAGATAGTAAGGAAGGTGAGGACAGGTATTTTTTTGAGGTCATCAAATGTTTTTTCACATTCCTCTAACCACTAAAAAGCCTTTTTCAAGACTTTAAAAAAGGGGAGGCATTAGTCAGTCTCTTTTGAGACAAATCGATTAAGTGCTGCTATTCGGCCAGTCAGCATCTGTATTGTTTTCGTGTTTCGTGGGGGGTGCATCTCTTGAATTGCCTTGATTTTCTCTAGATTGGCCTTTATCCCTCTCCGGCTTACCATAAAGC
>JAULJZ010210497.1:0-18697 GCA_032270985.1 Heliamphora pulchella | reverse complement strand
ACAGGAGATTATCAAGGAAAGAAATATAAACACAAAAGGTTACATATGAAACCTGTTGAGGACGACGGCGGGTTGCGCGACGGCTATTGACGACGACGGCGGGTTGCTTGATAGCTTGCGACAAAGACTGTTGACGAAACAGGCGGGTTGACAACGGTGGCTTGCGGAGACGGTTGTTAACGACGACCGGGGGTTGTGCGACGATGGTAGCTTGCGGGGACAGCACGAGCTAGATGAACACTTAGGGCTGGAACAAAAACAACACTGAAGAGAAACTAGGGTGCTGTTGAGAAGATGTGCAGTGGCGTGAGCGACTGCGGCAATTGGCGGTGGCGTGAGCGGCAGTGGATTGAGAAGCCTGAGACTGTGTGGAAGACGACTTGGGAGCTTGAAAGGGAAAGAGAGACGCGCTAGGGCTCAAGGTGAAAGGGAAGGCCTGAGACAAATAATCGGGGAGACAGAGGAAATTGAAGAGTTAATTTTTGTTTGTTATTTTTAATCACATTTATAAGTAAAATATTAGATTAAAAAATTATTTTATTATCACGTTTTTTTAATAAATGAGTTAAAAAATATATACAATTTCACTTTATTTAATAAAGTGAGATTAAAATTTTTATTTGTTTTTTTATCACACTTTTATAAAAAGTGTGATCTTTTTATTTTTTTAAGCGTGATCTTTTAATACTAATGTAGTCGTGAAAACTTTGATGATTAAGGTAAAATAACCATTTTGTCCCTAATATAGTAAAAAGTCTTAAAAAGTTAAATTTTGACACATGAACACTCTAAATTAAATATTTAGATATAATAAAGTAACAAAAGATAAAATAATAACAAAATGACAAAAATGCCCTTGCATGGCCGGCCACATTGGGATTAGTGCATAAAAATTTACTTTTTGCTTTTTTAGCTCACAAATCAAAAAAAGTTGTACAAATTAAGTATTATTATAATCCAAGATTTTTTTGTACAAGTAATATACATAATAATATAATATTATAGATCAATTAAAGTAAACAAATCATTATTTAAAATTTCTACACAATAAATAAGTCAAAAAGTCAATTCTTGTCAAATTAGCTTAATTTGACTTAAAAGTTTACACTAATTTATTTAATTGCTATAAAAACTATGATAAATTATGAGAAAACTAAATTAATCATAAACACACTAAACTAATAAGTTTTAGTAGGTTAAGACACCAAAAAGATATATAAAATTAATATTTTAGGTGTTTTCATGCACAAAATGGCACCAAAATATCAAATAAACCCCAAATTAATATAAAACAGCTTTTTGGTCTGTCCTAAATAGCATGTGAGACCCTGACCCGTTTTATTTTTAGAAATGGTCTAAATGTTCACGGGAGTAAGGATTAAAGTTTGGTCCGCTTCCTTGGTTCAGTTTTCACCCAGCGATGACCGCTCGAGCAGTGGGTATACGCTCGAGCGGGGTGGTGCCAGAGAGTGGTTCTGTGTGCTGACTGCTCGAGCAGTGGGGTGGCAGAGTGGTATGTCGGCAGGCGTCCGCTCGAGTGGTGCTTGGGCGCTCGAGCGGTGGAGGCCTGGCGCGAGATTCTAGAAAAATATGGTTTTGCCGCATGTTCGGGTTTTGAGATTTTGCGGAGTTGCTCCCAGGGGCCGCAGGGGAGTTACCGTGCGAATTTTAAAAATTAAAAAAAAAAAAATTTTTGGAGACCTATAAATATCTGGAGTTAGATATTTTCAAAAGATATTTTCAAAACTTAACTACTAAGTTTCTTCCTTTTTCTCTTTGCCTTCTCTCTAACTTCTCGGGGGCCCCACGTTTAGTTTTCGACGATCAGACAGCAGATCCTTAGTATCGGCATCGTGGTCTTTGCTTTCATTCAGACAAAATTTCATTTCGACAAAGTTTGTTTTTGCACGTAGATCGAGGCATTGGGTTTTTGACCTAACGAGGTAGGATCTCAGATTCTACTGCTATATAAGGGTACTATGTGCAATTATAGGTATTTTGACCGGTTAAAATGCAAGGACAACTGATTTATGCTTCGTTAAATCGGGTTTTGGTTTAAAAAGGGGGTTTGTGTTGATTTCGGTTGGATGAAAACGGGTTTTGAACTGTTTCTTTCGAGATTCTGTGGTAGTTCCAGGTTTAGGTATATCCGAGAGTGTTAAAAAGGTGTTTGAAGGCTTTATTTTGTGGTTGAGAAGATGATTATTGAGTGTTTGAGGGTTTAGAGGCTTAGAACACCAAGAACAGAATTTTCTGGGTTCTTCTCGGATGATAGCTCGCTCGAGCGCCCGACGTCCGCTCGAGCGGACTAGCTGCGCAGGGCCATTTTTTTTTGATGTTAATTCCCTCATCTGGACTTGGAATTGGGTCGTTCATGTACTCAAATGGAAGCTCCAGAAGTCTTCTTTCCAATGGCACCTCTCTAACCTTAAAATGCTTTTGTAAAAAATGTTATGACCAAAAGAGTGAAGGTGTGTAAAGATGTCCAAACCATTTTTCATCCGTTTTTGGCCAAATGCTTGGGAAAGGTTGTTTTTCATCCGTGTGAGCCCTTTTGATCAAGTCTCTTGTTCTTTGGGAGTTTGTTTGTGGGTGTTTCACGTGGCCCGGGTGTCGAGACGTGATAGTGACGGTTGCCCAGTTATGCTGCATACAGTTATACGCTTTTCACCTATTAAAATGCTTATATATCATATTTTACGTTTAAATCTTGTTTCGGATAAAAATCATGTTTTACACTTTTCCTGGTTTATTACAAGATATGACTTGTTGAGGTTGGGTTTTCAAATGGTGTTCTTGAAAACGGTGGAAATGGTGGTTGTATGAAAAATCTCTACATTTTTATGTTTTGGATGTTTGGAGCTAACCCTCGGGGTTGAGTCTCAAGTTTTGAACGTTTTGTTGGAAATGGGAAAAAACATTTTTGAAAATGCTTTGTTTGATCTCCATGGTTCATGAATGGGATCTCGTTTTTATACATATGTTGTATAACTGCTTTTGGGGAAAATATTTTGAAAATGTTTTGTTTTGATCTCCTGGTGATGGATGGATCTATGTACATGTATATTGTACTGGCTTGAGAAATGTTTTTAGATGATTATCTAGATGTACTGGGATGATGTGAATGTGGCACGAGTTGCCCTCGATGAAAGTTTGAAAACGTGCGCAGAGTAGGTACTCAGGTCTTTCGGGTTAGTTCTCGTAAATTGAGACGGATGGGTGCTCATCTCCCTCGGGATCATAACCCGTAAATTGAGTGGTTACGTTGTGGTGCTTCGTATAGAACTTGTGTGTATCTAACTGTTGTCATGATGTATGGGGATTAGATACTGGATAGGGGTCTATAGTTCCTACCTCTGTCCCCTTGTGATAGAGTCGGTACATAGGATCATATTCATCTTTTTCACGATGGTATATTCTACGAGGGAACAATGTTTTGATTACTATTTTTTTTAACTATAGTGGTTTATTTGCATTATTTCCAATACCTGGTTTGAATGATGAAAACATGGGTTTTATGAAATAAAACCGTTTTGGGAGACTTGTGTAGTCTGATGGGAAAACTTAGGATTTGTGGAAAACCGTTTTGGGTTCGGTGGTTCAGTTTAGCTCCCACCCTATATGATTGCATATCGCTTGCTTTACAGCTTTATAGTCTGTTTCTATTGGGCTTCGTCTCATGGGTGGGATTTTGCTATAAAAATCATTTTCAGGTGAACATGTGGAGTTGACCTAGATGCTTGAGGTGATGGAGGACTTGCAGTAGTTTCCTATTTTGACATGTACTTTTACATGTGATGCCTGTTTCAGAAGGCGAGTTTTGTACACCTTGAGGCGATATAATTATTCATGTATGAACTGCATGTTTATTGTTTATAAGAGCTGAACTATGGGGATCTTTTATCCAAATGTTGTATATTTTGGAGTTGATGGCTTTCCAACTGCAAATCTTATTTTCATAAACGGTTTTTGGTAGGCTTTCGCATGACCCTAGTGTTTGGGGCGTGACATAGCCTCAGCCAAATTCTCAAGCTATACAAATTTGATTTTCAATGCCTCAAATAGAGTACACCTACCATGCATCCAATATGATTTAAAAAAATTCAAATTAAAGCTTACATATAATAATTATTTTCATTACACTTTTTACTGTAAAATTATACCAAAACCCCCCTATTCTCTTATACATGTTCGGTCAAGAGAGTGAGGGAGAGGAACCATAAAATATCTTAAGTGTTCTAAGAGAGAAGAGAAGGAGAGAAAAAAGAAAGAAAGAAGGAGGAGGATCCAAGGTGTTATACTACAAAGCAAAGTCCTAGTCAACGTTCCGCCATTGTCTACTCTTTTTAAGGTAAGTAAACCCCAAAACCATATGTTATTCTCACATAAAAGTCTTCTTTAACTCATCTCTTATAATACAAATAAGAATAAAAAGCCAAATCTTAAATAAAAAGGCGTTGTGATGATAGAATATGGGCTATTTATGTTTGATTGATTGTTGGACATGGTTGCATATGACTATTTTTGTGTTTAATAGCTTGTATATGTTATGGAACCTTGATATATATGTAAGAAATACATGCATGCAAAGGAAATAAACTAAGTCTTAACATACCTTCATCTAAGACACCAAAACCCTTAAGTGCCTGATTTTTGGTTGTTTTAATTTTCTGCGACGAATTTTGATCTATCATAACTAATTGTAGAAAATTTATCTAAGTGTGATTTTTATCTTTAGATCTATCTTTTTAAGTTATCTTTCATAAAAAAATTAGTTTGAAGTGATTTCATTAGGTAGAACTCGAGATACACCATTTTTACTAAAGAGTATCAGATTCTGACCAATCTGTATTGCAACCATAAAAACCCTAGGTTAGAGTGAGAAATGAGCTCAGGTTAAAATATGAAACTTGTAGATAACATGTTTATCGTATTTTCCACCGCAAAGGAGCCTAAAATATGGAGATATGATAGGTCAAAATCCTCCTCAAAACCACTATTGTAAATCTATGACTGATAGAGCTCTTTATCACATGTTTTTGCAAGATCAGAAACCTATGTTTTTAATGACCAAATCCAAAATTGGTTTTCAAGAAAAGTGTATAGAACATATCAAGCTATTTACGGACCAAAAATCATCCCTAGATACCCTCGGATGGTCCCCCAAAATGCTTATGCATTCTCTGTTGAAACCAAGTTCTACTAAACCTTTTATAACTAACTGGACCCGTTTTATAAAATCACCAAAGTCATCAACTTGTTCCAACAATTAGCCTTAATAATATATATGAAACTTGTAGGGGACACCTTAAGCTAGACCATATCCAAAAATCAGACCGATAGCCCTTGATATGATACCCCAAAATCGAGGCTAACAGAGGCCTAAATTTTGTACTTTTTTCTGTAAAGTGCTGAATTGTTTTCTTTAAAATGAAATCAATGACCCATTACCCTATGATCTGGCCTTAGTGTTAAATATAAAAGTTGTAGAAAATAATTTTATCTAAATGGTGTCCAAAAATAAGAACTTAACTCCCTGTCTAGAGACCCCAAAACACTGTTATGATTTTTAATTTGACACTTGAACATTTACCTTAATTTGACTAAATGTATAAATGGCATGTCACATTGTGGGGCCTAAAGATATGGACTTTAAATGAATTATGTTAAATGATTGGTGTATGCAAATGATTAATTGATGAATAGAATCCATACCGCTGAGTTAAATCTATCTCACATGAATTATAGCTTGTGCTTCATATATTTGTACTATGTGATTTAATGAATTGTACCTTGTGCTATACTATGTTTAGATGCTATGCTATAATTAGTTGTACATGAGAAGCATGATTCACACCATGAGAATTACTACACTTGCATCTTGGCTTATCGGAGTCCCTTTTTGTACCTATCATTGTGGGTTGAGTTGTGTGGAAATCTTTCCTTTTGTGGTCCTGAACCTAGGGCATCACTCGTTGTTAAGTTTTGAAAATAATTTGAGAGATTGTTATTACGAAAGGGGTTAGGCACCATGAGTTCGTCACTAGCCTTTTTATTTTGGTAATTTAGACTTGACGCCAAACAAGCATCCTTATCCTTAAGTTGGGATATGTGTGCATTTTGGTTGGCCAAAGGATTTGGAATAAAGATGTTACTGGCTACCCCACGCCGTTGCCATCGAGTAAAACGGCTGAGGCATGAAGCCAAGACAAGCATTTACCTTTCGCAACGAGGCGAGGATAGGTTTGGTGATCAAATTTCCATGAAGTCTACTTTGAAATTCACGGCGTGGAATTCATGTTTTGGTTCTAGATGTATGTCGGGTTAGGCATTGCATCGCATTCATTTGCATCATGCACCTGTATACTTGTTCTTATGCTCGCCCTGTTATAATTGTTGAATTTATTTGTCTCTCTGACTATAAATTGTACTGGGTGTTATACGATATGCAATGTAGAATATTTGTTGTGAGTTTGGTTAGAAGGTTTAGGGAGTTTGCTTCTAGACTTTGGTTCATGGTATTCGTGCCATGGGTGAGGAAGAAGAGCTTTTTGAGGAGGTTGCACCTGAAGAAGAATGAGGCTTCAAGGAACAGGGTCAGTGGCAGGAGCTACCTAACCCCGACAACGCAAATTGAAGAATTTGAAGTTCATCCCTTTTTGTTCTTTTGTTTTGTTCCCGTGGGCATATTGTAATTTTTGTTAAATTCTCTGGAGAAACTATAATCGTTATGTATTTTGAACAAGTTTTGAACTTTTAATGATGTAATACTTATCCTATGTAACTTTAAATGCATGGCTAGATTATCTCCCTTAATTATAATTATGTAGGTCCCGATGTGTCCAAAAGACTGGGTGTCACACTGACAAAGAAACAGACTTCTGTTCTCCATTCTAACTTACCTGAATTCTCTTTCAACATATGTGCTGGACACTCCCAAATCCAAATATGTATGAAACTAGACTTGTGCTCAGTCCACAATTCTGTGGAAGTAGAAGGTACTGAATAACTCTAATACAAATCCCCAAAACGACTCGGGTAAATCCGAATAACTCATCATCAACCTTACCATCTCTATAAGAGTCATATTCCTTCTTTTTGCTACACCATTCTATTGTAAAGTACCTGGTGTAGTAACTAGGATGTAATCCCCTCTGCCGATAAATAGTCCTTAAACTCTTCAAAGAAATACTTGCCACCATGGTCAAATAGTAGTGACTTGATACATTTACCTAAATGCTTTTCTGTTTTCGTTTTGAATTTCTTGAATTTCTCAAAGTATTTGGACTTACGGTGCATTAAATAAATGTATCCATACCTTGAGTAGTCGTTAATGAAAGTGACGAAGTACTCAAAGCCTCATCTAGCTTAGATAGTCATAGGTCCACATAAGCCAGAGTGAACTAATTCCAACGGTTCGTTAGCTCTATAGCCTTTAATCGAAAATAGCCTCTTGATCATTTTACCCTCCAAGTAGAATTCACACACTGGAAGTGCATCTACTTCCAATGAACCTAAAGGTTTATCTTCAAACAGTTTATTTATCCTTTTTAGATTAATATGACCTAGGCGTAAGTGCAAAAGAAACGTTTGATTCATTAAAAAATGGTCATTTCTCTTATTTAGTAAATTAAATGTGTTATTTAATTCATTCAATTGCAGTGTAAGAGATATAAGACATAACATACAGATCATCCACCAATGTACCAAAACAAATAAAATGTTTATTTCCTTAATAACCACAGAGTCATTAAAATAAATTGAATATTTATTCTTAACCAAATTAGAAATCGAAATTAAATTCCTTCTAATAGAATGTACATAAAGACAATCTTTTAAAATTAAAATCCTTTCTCTACTGAAAATAAGAGTGACATCTCCCACTACAACTGCTGCCACCCTGGTATTATTACCCATGTGTAAGTAAATCTCCCCATCACTAAGCTATCTACTTTCTTGGAATCCCTTCAAAGAATTGTAAAAATTATTAGTGGCTCCTGTCTCTACTCACCAGGTACTCGTAGATAACATCGCTAAACATGTTTCAACAACTAGTGAATAGAAATTACCTTACTTGTTCTATTTGCTGAGAAAAACTAGACACTACTTTTTCCAATCCCCTATCTGGTTACAGTGATAATACTTGTCTTTCGGCTTTATCATACCAACTTTAAGCCCATTAATTGCTTTTAGACCTGGGCCTCCCTATTTCTAAACTTTTTTCTTCTTTTTGCCTTTCTGCTTAAAGAAAGAACCTTTTTCAACAACAAACACATTACTTGGCCTCCTAAGAACACCCTCAGCTGCTTAAAGTTCTTTAAGTAGTTCTTCAAGGAAAAAACTGAGTTTGTTCATAGAATAATTTAGGCAGAACTACTTAAAGCTATCAAGCAGCAACTAGAGTATGATATCGACCTGGGTTTCCCAGTCAATCTCAACTCCTAGGATCTCCAGTTCATTTAGAAGACTGATCATCTTCAGAACTTGATCCCTAAATGAGATGCCTTCTTCTAAGTTTGTGTTCATTAGAGACTTTATGGCCACCTATGTCATGCCCCAAACACCGGGCCACGTGAAACACCCACAAGCAACCAAACATAACACCCAACTCGAGAATACACTCTCAATATAAAACATACATGCATTGGATATAACCGCCCAAAAGGCTTACATTACATGGTTCTAACACCGGGAAAACATGTAAACATACATGATACAGAAAGAACAAAAGGGAAGTCTACAGATCTTTTGCCTCTCCAGTAATCCCGAATCAACCTGCATGACTGGTACCTGAAAAATATTTTAAATCCCACACCGTGAGCCAAACCTCAACAGAAACTAGATAAAGCATGAAATATAAGTTAAACATGCTAGGAAAACGAGGTGCAATTTTTTACTCTCTTTCAAGCCATTAAAACAATTTTTCACAAGCAACAAGAAAGCGGGGATAAAAACCATTTTTGACTCACACGAGCCTTGAAAACGATTCCTTTGAGTTCCGACTCCCTCAGGTCATAAACATAGTTTTAAAAAAAATTGGTTTATCTGTCCCGATATGCATTTCATGCAATTCATGTATCTTCTCGGACTTTCACTGAGGGACCGTAGCCCTAGCTAGTGCATCTTTTCGATCTCTCTCCCGAAGGACCGTAGCCCCAAATGCATCTTCTCGGCCTCTCGCAGAGGGACCATAGCCCCAAATGCATCTTCTCGGCCTCTCTCCGTGGGACCATAGCCCCAAATGCATCTTCTCGGCCTCTCACCGAGGGACTGTAGCCCCAAGCGCATCTTCTCGGCCTCAGGATTGTAGCCCCAACGAACGTCTTGTTAACCAGGGTTAACAGTCACAGAACCACATGTTCAACTATCCCATTCCATACACATATGCATAACTAAACCAGGGTTTAAATGCATAAACCACGTACAAACATTACGTTTCACAAACCACGTCACATGCTACACACGCAATCCAAGCTACACTTGCAATCCATGCAACATGTACCACATGCATCAACTCCTCAGATCCCACATATACATGCATATAGCCACATTACATGTAATGACATCAAAGCCATGTAATTCACCTACGCAGTCCATACATAAAAAAACTAAAGTTACAAATGCACAAAGCCAATTATAAACGCACATAGCCATATATAACTTTACATCATGACGCCACCCGCCAAATAACCTGACATCCGCTCACATGGACAACCAACAACCCACAAAACCAAGCCAAACCCGAAGACCAACACTAAACCCATAAAACCCCGATTTTCACAACCAACCCTTTTCCCAAAAAGAACTATGGGCCCAAACATGCCCCGTACCAATCGAGAACAAACACCACGCACCTGACCGTGCACCACACCCCCATCTAACAATGATCGTCAACCCCAAGGATGGCATCTAACAAACACCCTTAGCCACGACATGACCCCAAAGCCACAACACAACTGACATAACCCCAAAAAGAATCCAACAATATTTCAGTCAACTAATCCCATATATCAATCAACTGAATACCATTACAAACCAATTAGAAACCAAGGACCTAACCACCAACACATCATAACCTAGACCAACACATGCCCAACACATCCAACACGAACTCCCACACACCCAACATGGCTAACATGAACCCACACACCCAACACGGCCAACACGGAACCACACACGCCTAACACAGCCAACACGAACTCCCACATGCCCAACACAGCCAACACGAATCCACACACGCCCAACACGAAACCACACACGCCTAACATGGCCAACACAAACTCCCACACGCCGAACACGGCCAACACGGAACCATACACGCCCAACACGGCCAAAAAGGAACCACACACGCCCAACATGGCCAACACGAACCCACACACACCCAACACGAACTCACACACGCCCAACACGGCTAAAAGAAACCCCCAAGGCCCCAACATAACCAAACAAGAACAGTTCAACACAACCAACGAAAGTATCGACACAAACAAGAGAGGTGTCAATACAAATAGTGAAGGTGTCGACACAAATAGAAAGTTTGTCAACACTAACAGCGAAAGTGTCGACACAAATAGAAAAGGTGTCAACACCAATAACGAAGGTGTCGACACAAACAATAGAGGTGTCGACACAAAAGAACCGAGAGTAACAACATAAATAGCAGCAGAAAAATGTGTCGACACAAATAGAAAAGTATCGACACCAGCGAAAAAAAGTGTCGACACCAACAAAAATGTGTTGATACAAAAGAAGAAATTTTAGATTTTTAAAATAGGGAACAGGGCAATGGCGGAAAGCAAACCCTGGCAATGGAAAATGCTTCTCAACCCCAAATTAAACCATCCAAACACCCCCTTTAGCAACTCACGGACATACATAAACCCAAAACTACCACAAAATATCGAGAGAAACACTCAAAACCCGATTCCATCCAACCAAAAAACACCCAAAATAATTTTAAACCAAAACCCAACTTATAAATCAATTTTTCATGCATTTTTAAAGGGTAAAAACAAACACGATTACACGTAGCATCCTTATAAGACATGAAAGTCTAGGATTGTATTTCGTTGAGTCAAAAACTCGATGCTTCGAACCACGTGCAAAAACAAATGTCGCTGTAATGGAATTCCGTCGGGATGAACGCGTAGCCCACCGCGAGGAGACTAAGGATCTGCTATCTAATTGTTAAAAATCTAGTCCTAGGCCCCCGAGAATCTAAAGAGAAGGTAGAGCTTCCGGTTTGGAAAAAGAAAACTTACCCAACAAGCTAAGGGTTTTTATGGAAATATCTCACAAAATATCTTATTTATAGGCTCCACCCAAAAATATCTCTTTTTTTTTGTGAAACCTGCATCACAGCGCCCAACAACCCCAGGAACCAACTTCGCATGCATATCTAAACCCGAACACGCATCAAAAAGCATGTAAACATGGTATAACAAAACAATTATCAACACGTTTAAAAATGCCTAAAAAATGGGTCTGGGTCTCACAACTCTACCCCCTTAAACGAATTTTGTCCCCGAAATTCAACACAAGGTCAAAGCGAAACAAATCGTCGATCTCATCCGACGAAGGCATACGAGATGGTTAGCCAAACCATTCCTAGGATATAGTCAAACAAGGTCAGGCATCCTAAATAACGACAAATTATCTCAAAGACACGGGATCTACAACTCGCCCTAACCCTATATCCTCACCAACCGCTACCTCATATAGCACACCACCCGCGGAGTTCACCACCAACTCCAAACCTATGGCCACAGCCTCGACCACAGCCTTGCCCTCTCTGTGCAGACATCACGTCTAGATGAAAGAAACACATAACATATTATGTAACACATCGCATGAACATAAGCACTAACCACATAAACATGGTAACACGTAGTCACATAAATTCATTCTCAATAAACCCCACATACCGAGGAGAACCGATAAGAATGATGCATCAATTTGGATAACCTACTTAGATTTCCTGCTAGAAATCACGTCAGCTAAGCGCGTTTCTAACTTGGCTCCCAAGTTTGTTAATCAAAATGCCCAAAAGCAGGACTAATCAATCCTAAGGTTCAACCCCCATGCTCACATATACACATCGTTCTCATGCTTAACATGCTAACACGTTCATGTTATCAAAGCATCTAAACACATGCAGTCAAGCACACACAATTAACCTTACACGGTGATACACCCTCTTCCCATAGTTTTAGGTATTCGAACCTAGAGCTCTAATACCATTCTGTCACGCTCCAAACTCTGGGCCACGTGAAACACCCACAAGCAACCAAACATAACACCCAACCCGAGAATACACTCTCAATATAAAACATACATGCATTATTTATAACTGCCCAAAAGGCTTACATTACACAGTTTCAACACCGAAAAAACAAGTAAACATACATGATACAGAAAGAACAAAAGGAAAGACTACAGATCTTCTGCCTCTCCAGCAACCCTAAATCAACCTGCGTGACTGGTACTTGAAAAACATTTCAAATCCCACACCATGAGCCAAAACTCAGTAGAAACTAGACAAAGCATGAAATATAAGCTAAACATACTAGAAAAATGAGGTTCAATTTTTTACTCTCTTTTAAGCTATTAAAACAATTTTTCACAAGCAACGGGAATGCGAGGATAAAAACCATTTTGACGCACACGAGCCTTGAAAATGATTCCTTTGTGTTACGACTCTCTTAAGTCATAAACATAGTTTAAAAAAATTAGTTTATCCGTCCCGATATGCATTTCATGTTATCCATGTATCTTCTCAGACTTTCTTCGAGGGATCGTAGCCCCCGACTAATGCATCTTCTCATTCTCTCTCTCGAAGGATGGTAGCCTCAAATGCATCTTCTCGGCCTCTCACCGAGGGACCATAGCCCCAAACGCATCTTCTCAACCTCTCGCCAAGAGACCGTAGCCCCAATGAATGTCTTGTTAACTAGGGTTAATATTCACAGAACCACATGTTCAACTATCCCATTCCCTACACATATGCATAACTAAACCAGGGTTTAAATGCATAAAACCACGTATAAATATTATGTTTCACAAACCACGTCACATGCTACACACGTGGCTCAAGTTACACTCGCAATCCATGCAACATGTACCACATACATCTACTCCTCAGATCCCACATATACATGCATATAACCACATTACATGTAATGACATCAAAGCCATGTAATTCACCTACGCAATCTGTACATAAATAAACTAAAGTTATAATGCACAAAGCTAGTTATAAATGCGCATAGCCATATATAACTTCACATCATGACGCCACCCGCCAAATAACTTGACATCCACTCACATGGACAACCAACAACCCACAAAATTGAGCCTAACTCAAAGACCAACACCAAACCCATAATACCTCTGAAAAAGCTAATAACCCTAAGAATGTAGCCTAGAGGGGGGGTGAATAGGCTAATAAAATTAATTTTTCCTTCTTTAATGAAAGTTTCAAAACTTTAGTAAACAAAGGCCAAAACTAAGGAAATGAAACACATGAACCACAACACACGAGATATAACATGGAAACCCTAGGGTATACCCTCGAAATAAAAACCACGGCACTAACACACAATAATCCACTATGAACCAATAAGCTTACAAGAAACACAACGAGGAAGGAATTACAAACATTACCATAATGTATACCTAACTCTACTTCTTGACTAGCTCCCCGAGCACCTCATTGATCTCATAGCAACCATGAGCACAATGACCCGATCTCCGTTTGACGATGGCTTCGAGTCAACTCGGACAAGTGTGTGAATGAAGTGAAAATGAGTGTGTATGAAAAGGAATGTGGTTTTGACAAGAATACACAACTTAAGGTGTTTGAAAGACACTATTAAATGCCCTTAGGTTGCTATAAAAGTGAGGAAAGAAGATGGAGTAAATACAAGGCACCTTGAGAGAGAAAGTTGCCTCTTCAGAAGTTCAGGGGACTCCTGTTGACCTAATGGACGTGCACTGTTATGCTTATATACAAAGATAGAGCTCAACCAGGATTGGTTGATGAAAAGGGCGAGGCGCTCAAGCGCCAAGCGAGCGCGCATTGGCGCTCAAGCACCAAACGAGTGCTCTGCGAGCGCATTGAATTTTCATCAAAACAGGGGCTAGGCGCGTGAACTGGGACACGCAAGGGAACAGAGGCGCTCAAGCGCCTAGCAAGCACCCTAAGAGCGCTGCTCACTGGAATAGGGGCACTCAAGCGCCATACGAGCGCCAAGCGAGCACTGTATACTGGAATAGGTGACAAGAGGGGCGCTCAAGCGCCTATCGAGCGCCAAGAGAGCGCTGCTCACTGAAAAAATGGTGCTCAAGCGCTTAGCAAGCACTCAAGGGCGCTCAAGCTCTCTACGAGCGCCAGAGACTTAAGCCCCATGCAAGCCCTAGGAACCATGCATGCAGATGTAAAGGACATTTTATGTTGAACATAACCTAAACATGCAGTGATTGTGCGTAAGAGAGGCCAAATACCTTGTCGGGGTTACCAAAGATGTCTAGCATAACCACCGGTGCAAGATCTGGTGAAGACAAGAGCCGGAGGCACAAGATAGAACATACGACCATACAAAAAACAAAATAGGGGTACAGACTCCTGTGGTTTTGTCAAATACCAAAAATAGCCAACAATACTAACAATCTCCCCCTTTGGTATTTTCGGGATAAAAATCCATAAACAAACAACAGACGCAATACATGAAAAGAAACTGATACAAATAGATCCACAAGCTCTAGGCATCTAGATAATATTCATGAGGCAAAGAGACTGCATAACCTGTAGTGAAACTACACACCAACGCCAACAACGTGAAGAACAATAACATGATATTTAAAGCATGTCTGAAATAGAAATCATACACACAATACGACATATATGAAAAGAGATGATATCACAAGCCATGAAGATAAACAAAAGATCATGTACATAAACATCGTAACTCCGCTAATAAATAGCAGTTTTAAGTACATGAATACAAAATGATAGGTTGAAAGAAAATACATCAAAAGAGATACATCAAACCTATCTATGTACATAAACTGCTAGATACATCAAAAGAGATATACAAAAAGAGCTACAAATAGTTCTCCCCCTTTTTGTCACAGAAACGCCAAGGGGTAAGTCCTACTGCAAACTAAACCTCGTCCGGAGGTGGAGCATCGCCACATGATGTGTAGAAGTCTGCGTCGAGGTGGTGTGGATGTGGGCAAGCTGAAGACCAACAGAAGCCAGCTGCTCCTGAAAGGCAACCAGCGTCCAGTCGTGGGCATCGAACCTAGCCTCGAAACGAGCGAGATACTGAAGCACCTGGGACATCGGATCAGAAGCGGCAGCACCTAGAGGAGGAGCAACCAAAAGAGGCGGGAGAGAGGAAGAAGGACCAGCAGCAGAGCTGGAAGCAGCTGCAGGAGGAGGGGCAGCATAAGGTGGATCGGCAGCAGGAGGAATATCAGCAGCAGGTGGACGAGCTGGAGCAGCGTGCAGAGGGCGGAAGGCAGGTATAATGGCCGGATACTCTGGATCAGCCCGCTCACCAACAGGAGTGGCAGAAGGGTCGATATCCAGATGAGCGGTGCTAAGGCTCTCTGTCTGTAAGGAAATGTCGCCCTTGGGGTAGAGCAAAGGCACCCCAGGAATGGTAGGTACAGAATGGGACCGGCAGAACCGGGTGATGAGTGATGAGAAAGGAACACCAGCAGTACCCGAAGGACGCTGGGAGTAGGACTGGATAATGTACCAAATGTGGGATGGGAGAGTGATGGAATATCCATGACTAATCGCATATAGGAGATCGGCCCGAGGAGTAGTGATGTTAGAAGTGTGTCCAATGGGCTCAATGACGGAGGCAACTATCTTGTTGAGAGTGCGATAGTGTGGGGAAAGATGGTGCTGTTTATGGTGAGAGATGTGACTGTAGGCCCCGTCAGATAACTCCCTAGAGACCTCACCCCGAGAGGGACGAAGGTCAGCACTGAGAGGATACTGAGGAGCCTCGACAAGCGGGACACCGTACAAGGTGACAATGTCTGCTATAGAGAAAATGAGATGACGGCCACGAACAGTAGTGGTCAAGGACCACTGCTCACTGTCAATAGCAGAGACGTTCTCATAAAACTCGTGAACTATCTCGGGGAACACCACACGGTGACCAGAAAAAAGTCCAACCCAGCCGCGCTGAGCAAACTGCTCAGCAAGGCCGGTGGAAACAAAGCTCGAGACAAGGACATTCCTCTCGATGAGGATGCCTCATCCGGCAAGAACCCCATAGGCCGTACAGGCCATTGGAGTAGAGAGAGGGTCGTAACCTAGAGAACGGGGATGCAGCCGCTTCCACCCACGGGACTTAGTCCCACTGGAGGAACCTCCTGCGAGGAAGAGCAAAAGGCCAATGATGCTACAAAGAAGAACAAAGGAAAAATAGCAAGAAAGAAAAAGAAAGAGAAGGAACCATACCTATGGAAGAAGAAGGAACCAGAGCCATGAGGAACCCAGAGAACACGAGGGAGATGAACCGACGAGAGAGAGAGAGAGAGAGAGAGAGAGAGAGAGAGAGAGAGAGAGAGAATGTGAGAAATAAAAGGGTGAGGAGAAGAAGAGAGGACGCCGGTGCCTTTAAAAAGGAGCTAAAAACGTGCGCAGGCGCTCAAGTGCCGTGCGAGCGCACTGCAAGTGCGTGTCAGCACTCGTATGGCGCTTTAGTGCCTATCGAGAAAAACACAGAATACAAAACCCCACACCCCAATAGACTCCCCCTCAACAAAAGATCAAGCAAAACACATGCAACTAGAGACCAACAAACATGAGAAATTTTGTTTAGATAAAAGAAAATTTAACCACGCATAAGCAGATCAAAGGTAGAACTCAGTGGACAGTCCATACTCAAATTCGAGCACACGATAGATGAGAGAACATCATGATATACAGATATCAACATATACAAGTGATAGTTGCATGTAACAACTTAAGATAAAAATTCTCAAACTCATAACTCTATCAAGTGTAAACGGTGAACTCTGTGGTAGATGAGCAAAAGACTTGAAGAGGGGTAAGTGTAAAAGATAGCCCAAGGACTAAGGTTCAAACACCAATCAAGACAACATTGAAGTCAAACCGCCTAGCATTTGGACCTTGAAACATAAGCACAAACCTCAGCCAAGGGAAGAGAAATTGGTCAAGGCACACAGCCATGAAGATATATTTATTCATTTTGACATATGATTTTCTTTTTCTTCCTTTTTTTTTATTATTTATTCATTTTGAGAATGGAGGAGGCAAAGAAGGCATCCTTCAAAAGACGGTATCACCCAGAGGAGATAAGCAGTATCTCGTAGGCCGTCAGAAATACAAGGATGGGTAGAAGGACACGAGGGAAAGCAACTTAAGGTAAACCACAAATATCGGTCAATCAAGTCACCGAAGAGGGTAGACCAAAGAAATCAGGCTGAATCACCCTTACTCCCTCATCAGTAAACATGCTCTAGGAGAGTGTGTGCGCATAGAGATGAGAATTAGATTTTTAAGCATAATGTTGAACACTAGCAAGGCTCACGAGAGAGTAAAAATCTGATGCACATGAGTAACCATCAAATAGCTATGCGTAATATGAGTAATAAATTAACTCCTCATCCAAGTTCATAGATATGCAAATGAAGGACAAACATACAAGCACACAATCAGGCGTACAAGCATGCAAAAGAGAATATAGAACAGAAGAGAGAAGAACAAAGAAAGAATAAGCTCTTGGGAGAGGAAGAGATACACCCAAGAGTGAGAAGGAACCCCATACGTTAATCCATAGAGATTAAACCAATAGACATCCTAAGGAATTCAAACCTAGAGAAGTCTAAGGGTTTAGTGAAGATATCGACTTTTTGATCTTGAGTGGGAATAAACTCGAGAGTTACAACACCATCTTCAACAAGATTCCGAATGAAATGATGGCGAATGTCGATATGTTTGGTCTGGGAGTGTTGAACAGGATTTTTTGAGATATTGATAGCACTAGTGCTATCACAGAACACAGTCATAGTGCCTCGGGTAAACCCGTAATCCTGAAGCATTTGCCTCATCCACAATAATTGAGTGCAACTACTCCCAGCTGCAATATATTCTGCCTTGGCAGTGGATAGAGAGACACAATTTTGCTTTTTACTATGCCAAGCAACCAAGCAGTTACTCAAATAGAAGCACCCTCCCGAGGTACTCTTTCGGTCATCAATATTCCCGGCCCAATCAGCATCAGAAAAAGCTGCAAGATCCGTGTTGGTATCATAAGGATACCACAACCCAAGATTCTTGGTCCCTTTGACATAGCGTATAATATGCTTTACGGCGGTAAGATGGGACTCTTTGGGACACGCTTGGAATCGTGCACAAACCCCAACACTAAAAGATAAATCTGGACGACTAGCGGTGAGATACAGAAGACTACCTATCATACTCCGATACAAAGTGGGATCAACATCTTTCCCTTCAGAGTCTTTCCCAAGTTTGATGCTCGTACTCATGGGAATTCGGGCTTCTTTTCCAAAGTCTAACCCAAATTTCTTGACAAGGTCATAGGCATACACAGACTGTGATAAAAAAATACCAATTTTCATTTGTCTGACATGAAAACCCAAGAAATAGCTCAATTCCCCAACTAAGCTCATTTGAAATTCATGACTCATC
>JAULJZ010210486.1:0-18698 GCA_032270985.1 Heliamphora pulchella | reverse complement strand
TCCAAAAACCAAACAAAATCTTGTTCCCAATATTCTTTCTCTTTCCTTCAAAATCTCCCCAGCCAAACGGGAACTCAAGTAAATAGTGCAATTGGAAGAAAAAAAAAATTAAACCTTGAATGTGGATTGAGGGTTTCCGAGTAATTCCATCAACCGTCTCATTCTTCCGAGATCGAACCCATCCTTGGAGTCCGTTCCCGCGTCTTTGGGGACGCCGGATTTCTCGTAGTTCTTGAGATTGTCCAAGTAATCCATGAACTCCTTCAGTTTTGGATCCTCCGAGCTTGAAGAGACGCATCCATACAATCTTGGGTTGCTGAGGAGTGTATCAGTTGCAGAAACAAGGGTTTCTCTGAGAGTAAAGATGGAGAATGGACTGAAAACCCTGTTCATGTTAGTGTTTCTTTGGAAAAATACATTCGTATCCCCTTACAAGAACCCTGTTCGTATTAGTGTTTTTGCCCGGCAACCTCTCTAGTTCTTTGTTATTCGGTCTTCAGCAATTCTACTACTTGCTTAAATTTTAATTTCTTATTATTAATTTTAATTATAAATTATAAATTATAAATTTTTTTAAATATTAATAATTTTTACTATAATTTATAAAAAAAGATTTTTAATTCACCTACAATTTATAATTTTTACTAAATACTTATAATTTTTATTATAATTTACAATTTATAAGCTATTAGTTTCAGTAATGTTAAATATCATAATTGTTGGGTGTGTTCATGTCTAAGATTGTTTTTTTTTTTGGCCAGGTTAGCATCTGTCACATTCCAAATCTGAAGACATGATTAGCCATAGACTACGGGTCTTGATCCAATAGCCATAAAAATTTAAAAATTAAAATAAATTCTACGAACCATAAAAGTACTAAAATATACTACAAAATTAAATAAAATTGTAATTCAAACTGTAACAAATATCACGTGGGTCACAAATTATCCCCTAAAATAACCATTTATATATAGTTCAACTAAAGTCAACAACTCACAAAAAATTTAAATTTTAAATCTTAACTAAGTATGCACGATAAATCCTAAGAGGTCACTGGTACTAAGTCTCAATACATAGCAAAGTCCTCATTAGCCTTTTCATTAAACACTTGAAAATATTAAAATATTAAAATAATATCAGCTGATAGCTCGGTGAATGGCAAGCATACATAGTAGAATACAGTTCTACAATAGGATGTTCAAAATATCTATAATTAAATATAATCATGGCATACAATGCAGTATAACATCACGTGTTGGTATAAAAAAATTTATCTTCTTTTGTTAAATACGCTTTTTTCATTAAATACAATATGTGAATAAATTCCCTTAATCTCAAAATCAGTGATAATTACCCAACAGCGCAATGGTGATAACAACATGATCATTTATAATCCGTAAGAATCATAAATAAAATAAATAATTAGTGTCAAATATAAATAAGTTCAGGGCATCTTCGCCCCATTAGATATAACATCAGACTTAGAGTCATCATAAGATTGCACCTGCCTTTTCTATAAAACGAAACAATTTAGAGTCACTTGTAATATCAGGATTTTTTCCTAAAATCGTTGAGCACTAGTCACCACGAGCGCAAGGTCGTAACCTTTTCCCTAGGAACTAGAGTCACCTCCGTATAGCGCATATCTCCTGAACTTTTAACATGGTCCCAAAATAGAATCTCATACGTCACGCTATATAAATATATACAAAAAGTTTCATATAACATATGAATGCATCAAAAATAATTTTCATACCATGAAATTTACATCACAAATATTCATGTACTTTTATTCAAAAAGAATTTCTAAAATTTCCTTTTGTTTTTCAAAACTAATTAGGAACATGGGTCATTTTAAAAAATACTTAGTATGCTAAACCACTCACTTCGAATCCACAAAATATATTACATGTAAGGATAATGAATTCTTACATGTAGTTATTTTATGATAGAAAGAAATTAACGCTATCTTTTTGCACATTAACTAAAAAAAACTTTATTATTTTTATATTATTGTATTCTCAAATTATAACCAATAATTATAAAATATATAATTAAATAATTTTATTTTTCAAAATAATTTTATATTAAAATTACAACATAAAGATACTAAATTTCAATTCTTCTCTATCTCTAAACATTTGTATATTTATCCATATCATTTTTTTCCTTCGTGATTGAAAAATCTCGTTTAGAGACTGATTTGTACTAATCAATTTTCTTAAATAAGCTAAACACAGCACATAACGTTAACCAATCAATCACACAAATAATAAAATAAACAATCACAACCATAGTCACACATGAGATAGTAATTTTTTACGTAAAAAACCCCAAATATGATAAAAACCACGTGACCACTCCAGGTCTAAAAAATCTAATACTATATCAAACGTTGGTTACAAAAAAATTTTACAATCTTAACGTTGCACCCACAACCAATAGTAGTAACCATATCTTTGCACCCACCATCTCCTGTCTTTACTCTCCTCTATTGCTGTGACTTTTGGTTGAAAACGTTCGGGTAAAGATCTAAGAATTTTTCGAACAGTTTTAGAATATGAAATTTTTTCTCTAAGATTAAAAGATGTATTCACAATAATACTTAATTTTTCCGTAAAAATCATCAAAACATTCACTGTCTTTCATACGCAAAGTTTCAAAACTAGTTGTGAGACATTGAAGTTTTGATATTTTTACCGTATTAGTCCATTCATGAGTGATTTGAAAAATATTCCAAACTTTTTTAGCCAAGTCACACGTACTAATTCTTTGAAACTTATCATGTGTGATTCCGCTAAATATAGCATTAATAGTTTTGTTGTTCCAGCCTGCATTCTCAAAATTAGTTATGTCCCATTTAGCCACGGGTTTAGGGATAATTTCTCCATCAACAACAATGGTGAAAAGCTTGTAACATTCAATAGTAGAAAGCCAAACACATTCATCAATAGATTTTTGAAAAGCCCTTATTCTTACTTTTCAAAAAGGGCAATTACGAACGTCAAGAAGGGATGGTCTAATGGTCGATAAGCCTTCTTTAAGAAAATTCATTTATTGCAAATCATTCAATGGATCACACCAAAAAAAATTTACAAAAAAGTTTTACGACATGCTCTAATACCAATTGAAAAACCTCGTTTAGAGACTGATTTGCACTAATTAATTTTTTTAAATAAGCTAAACACCGCAAATAAAGTTAACCAATCAATCATACAAACAATAAAATAAACAATCACAATCACATATGAGACGATAATTTTTTACGCGAAAAACCCCAAATCAAGTATAAACCACAAGACCATTCCGGGTCTAGAAAATCCAACACTATATCAAGAGTTGGTTAGAAAGAAATCTTACAATCTCGATGTTGCACCCACAATCAATGGTAGTAAATTTATCTTTGCCGAATCCACGTGCACTAACTCCTATGCTTAACCACCGCTGGAACGCATCACCAGATTTCAATGCTGACGGAATCCTTCACCAAACTTCAACACTTGAAAATCATCTCAAGTGACTCAACAAACACGAACAGATCATTGAAGGTTTAAATCCTTAATGATTGACTTGATTGTGCGGAAGTTAAAGAATTATCAAGTTGTTGTAGACTAGCTTGCGAGTATAATGAATAATTTCAAAGGCTCTCTGTGGTGGCTAGGTTTTCTTAATATTAAAAGATGCACCAAATATGAAACCCTAGCTATCCTATTTATAGTCACATGCCAAAACCCTAGATGCTGCTGCACTTAAAAGCTGTCTCGCCAAGGACCACTCGAGCGGTCTATTCACCGCTCTGCCAAAACCCTAGATGCTGCTGCACTTAAAAGCTGTTTCACCGAGGACCGCTCGAGCGGTGAATAAACTGCGGACCGCTCGAGCGGTGAATAGACCGCTCGAGCGGTGAAGTCTATACTGCAGTTTCTTGTTGTAGAGTTCTGAGATACCGAGAGCTGTTGAAGACTACTTGATAAACCGCTCGATCGGTCAGTCGAGCGATCTGACACTGCTTGCAACTTTTCGACATTTTCTGCTCATTTTTCGCTGTACTATAATATTAAATCACAACTCTACAAGAACAAGTGTCAAATATCATAAAAGAAAATATAAATAATTTAACTGACAATTTGTTACAAATTTGCCAAATAAAAAACAAATTTAAACCAAGGCCAAAATTCCTAACAATGATAACTTTATCCTCTTAAAAACTCTATCACTCTATTTTATTTTATCTTACCAATAAGATTTAAATTCAAACATTATCTCACATATATATATATATATATATATATATATATATATATATATGCTAAGGCCACTAAATAATTTAGAACATAAATATGCTATTTAAATTTTGTAATGATCGACATAAATATTATGATTACTAAATTAGTTTTGTATTTTTTTATAATATAGTAATTTCTATTAAAATTACAACAAAATTATCTCAAATTTTAATAGATATATTTTCCCTTTAATACAAAAGACTAATTATCTATTTTTAGTTTATATTTGGGTTGTTACAGCATCTATTTGTTGGATGACACTCCAAAAGCACATTTTGCTAAATTGAGTTTTATACCATACCTTTTTAAGATCGTGAACACCTCTGACAAATCACCCAAGTGCTAATCAGCCTTCCTACTCTTGACAAGCATATCGTCGACATATATCTTTACATTTGTCTCAATTTATTTGTTCGAACATTGAATTGATCACTCGTTGATATATTGCTTCTGCATTTTTGAACCCAAACGACATGACTCTATAACAATAGAGATCCCAAGAGGTTATGAACGTTGTTTTCTCTTAATCTGGCACGTGTATGAGGATTTGGTTGTAGCTGGAGAAAGCTTTCATGAAATTGAGCAACTCATGTTCGGCAGTCGAATCTACTAAGAGATCAATTTAGGGTAAGGGTAGCTATCATTTAGGCAGGCTTTGTTTAGGTATATGAAATCAATGCACATTCTCTACTTTTCATATTTGCCTTTTTTACCATAACGATGTTGGCTAACCGTTTGGGGTAAATGGTCTCCTTAATAAAGCATGTTGTCTTCAGTTTATTCACCTCTTCGCTGATGGCTTCGTTACATTGGTGAGCAAACACTCTTTGTTTTTGCTTAATCGGCTTCATCTTAGGGTCCACATTCAACCGATGAACAAATATAGTTGGGTCAATGTCTGGCATGTCCTAGTTGGACCATGTGAAAACATATTTGTGACATGTATTCCTTCAAAGGTCTTTTTATGTCTTCCTGTAGCTGAGCACCAATCTTCAATGTTAGGTCTGTTCACACTCATCGATGTGGACCTCCTCTAATTCTCATGCTGGCTCTCCCTTTTTAGGTATTCTTCACTCCTAACCTCAATTTCCTCCATGTTCAATGCTTCTTTAGAGGTACGCTCCCTGAGGGAAGTGATATAAAATTCTATGGCTAATAATTGATCACCATGAGCATAGCCAATCCCTTGTTCACCTGGGAACTTGACTAGCAGATGATATGTGGATGTAATGGTTTGGAATTAGTTAAGTGTTTTTCTACCGAGGATGACATTATACGCTGATAGGCTATCAACAACTAAAAATGTCAATATTTTTAAGAGTTTGGTGTGCCCGTCACCTATAGTGACTGGAAGTTGGATCAAACCCAATGGGTATACTTTGTCTCCAACAAATCACACTAAGGGGGAAAGCATGGGCTAGAGTTTATTTCTGTCGATGTTCATATGATCAAGGGCATTAGTAAACAAGATGTCTGCTGGGCTTCCATTATCGACTAGAACTTGCCTTACTGTGTGATTACTAACCATCAAGCTGATAACAATAAGATCATCATGGGGTTGTTGGATTTCTTGACAACCTTCTTCAAAATATGAGATGGTAAGCTTGCTTGTCATAGGCAACTCCAACCATGAATTCTGGTCATGTAAGCTTTTTGCTTCCCCTTTGAGTCTTTTTGAGTGGGCTCTCCTGGCTAACTTGGAGGTGTCGCCACCTGCAAAACCTTCAGCTATCGTTTTGATCTCCGTATGTGGCTCAAGACGTTGGGTTTCCCTGTCGCTCATTGGCCGGTGGTTGGTTAGAAAACGATCTAGCTTTCCCTGTTTGATTAGCCTTTCCACTTAAGGCCCGATTGGCAACTAGCTTAAAAGTCTTTTTTTTTTTGCTTTTTTACTTTTTTTCATTTTTAGCCAAAAAGTTAAATTTCGTTCAAAGTAAGTTATTTGATAACTTAGCTTTTAAGTTAGCTTTTTCAAAGTTGGTTGTTTTGGTAAAAGATTAATTTTTTTACTTTTCGTTTAAATTGAAGAATTTTACCCTTCTATATATTTGATATTAATAATTATATATAGTTGGTAGTGGTAGTAAATAAGTTATGAATAATGGGTATTATTATATTTTAAAAGTGGTAGGAGTTTGAATAGAATATTTTGAGAGTTTGTGTTTTGATTTGACTTTTTAATATTTTAACTTTTTTGCCATATGAGCAACCTTGACTTTTTAGCGTTTTTAATCAAAAAGCCAAGGTTGCCAATCAGGACCTTAATCTTTTATATCATAACAACCTTCAGTGTCATGGTCGTTGTCCTTATGGAAATGACAATACTTGCTTTTAGAGCGTTTTGTGGGATGGGTCTTTAGCTTGCCCGGCCATTTCAGATCTGGGTCCCTCTTGATATATAGCAGTACCTGCTCCAATGGGGCATTGAGAGTGGTATATTATTGATACTTGATTTCACTTGGCCTCCTGAATGGCTATTCAGCTCCTTCACCTCTTGGATGGTCTGAATATCTTCATGTCATTTTTTGTTTGAGTTCCTTCGACCTTTTCTCTGTTTTAACTAGCACTTCACTTGACTTCAAACATCTAACATTCACTATGTCCTCAGCATTTATATGCTTCTGAGCTTCGAGCATCAACTGCACCATATCAGTAGGTGGTGTTTTGGATAGTGAGGATAAAAATCAGGATGACAAAAATCCTCCTATAAAGGCTGTCAAAGCAATTTTATCATTGACTTCATCCACTTGTAACGCTTCATGATTAAAACTATTTACATAATCTCTCAGGCCTTCTCCTTTAACTTGCTTAATGTTAAGTAGAAAGATTGTCGGCTTCATGTGTCTTTGACCACCTCTAAAATGACTTATAAAGTTTGCTTAGTTGAGAGAAAGATTCAATTGATTATGGCTTCAATTTGGCGAACCAAATCCTAGCTGGGCCCCTAAGAGTGGTGGAAAATGCTCTACACATCACATCCTCCGGAATGGCGTAGAGGTACATCATAGATTTGTATGTGTCTAAATGATCGAGAGGGTCTAAAGTTCCATCAAACATGTCTATTCAGGTCATTTAAAAATTTGGGGGGAGTGGAATTGCCATGATAGTTGATGTGAATGGTGATCCAGTCTTGTGTATCAAATCCTCTAAAGTGGGGGGAGTTTTAGCTCTAATAGCTTCTATTATATCGTTAATTTGTGCCCTTACCTTGCAAATTTGCTTGTTTCACGCCGTTGAAACCTCTGATATTTCTGCCTTTTTCGATTGTTGGGTTCTTCCATCTGATTTAGTTGTCGAATCGGGTTGATTTCAAGTGGTCGAATCGGCTTGATTCCGCTTGCTACTTCTTCAACCCCTCATTCTCCCATGAGGCAGATTATGAGTTGCACTATTACGATCTCCATCTAGTTAATCTTCTTATGGGATTCGTGGGCCTAGGGACCTAGGAACTGGTCGGCCTTCATTTTGTTCTCTAATGTGCTGTAATAACTTTTGATTCTATTGAACCAGTTAAAAAATTTCTTGGGTCAAGTGTTGAAGTTGTTCCTATACTAGATTGGCTTACTGTGCGTCTCCATGTGTTCTTGCTGCTGGGGGTAAACTTGCTTGACCCGTTTCTTTCGCCATGGATAGGCAATGCACCAGGGAAAATAAGAATGCTGAAGCTTAATGATTTTCACAGATGGCACCAAATTATGGTACAATCTCCTAAGGTGGTCTTCGATAGCCTAGATTCAACCTGCAATGATGGTGCAATCCCCTCCGACGGTCAAGTTTGTTATTCTGTGGAGTGAGAGCCAAGCAAGAAGAATAATCATAATGGTAGAGAATGCGTACCTAGGGTTTTTGTTATGTATTTTTTATCCGATTCCAAATATATATGGCAGGTGTACCACGTGTAGGTCGTTAGGTTCGTAAAACCATATTTCTCAATCTGAGTCACACGTCAACTCAGGTCAGTGTGATGAGGATGACCAGACAACTAAAAAGGCTTACTAGGAAACCAGACTGGGGGTGACTGGTCAAATGCTCAGCAGATCATTTTGGTCATCCTTTGTACTGCTAGTCAGTAGATGAATATCTATCGTAATAAGATGAGCTCAACTCCTATTAAACTAGGCCCCCAAAAGGTCTGGGCTTTAACTCATCATCCCTACCAATACCCATCAATTACAACTTGGATTAATTAAATATAAGTCATTCCACACGGTGCTACGTATGATGAGTTTGTTGTATTATATCAATACTATATAGCCATAAAAGTACTTATAATTCAAAATAAATTATCCAAATTTACTTGACGTATAACCCATGTTACAAATAGCTTAACATAGACCATGTATTTCAAATCATGAGTAATTTTATACTTAATGTTTATGGGTGTTTTTTGTTTTGATATCTTAGGGTGTCCAAGCCAATTTACCATCGATTAATTCCTAAGAGGCCTATTCCACTGTCTACTAGTGAGGACGCAATTACAACCAAGATAACGTCTCGTGTAGACTAATTCCAAAGAGTTAGTAACACGTATGAGGTTTCAAACTTAAGACTTTAAAAGGAGCAAACTCCCAATTTCCAGGTCTTGATCACTAGCCAACCTATTAGTATTAACTTTTATCGACACTTAACATTTATCGTTGTCATATTTATAACAAAATTTGTACCAGTGTCCCTAATGATAGAAACCTTGCCATGAGTGGCTATGATGAAATCACTTATAGAAACATGGGTATATTAGTTATTACAATTTTTACCAATTACTCACAACTTCTACTACAAGTTATAATCAATAAATTACTAGTTTGACCAATACCAAACACCACCTTACTTAGATTCCATGTCTTTGAAATATATTTGCATCTTCCCCCTTATTTTCCTATTTTGAAAATGGTTTTCCTAAAATGCTATTTATTTTTGAGAAATCACTCACTTGACTTTTACACTTGTATTACATATATTATTTTTAAAAAATAAATATTAAATTAGTGAAATGTGTGACAAACTAATATAAAAAATAACACACAATTGTTTTTGAAAATGGTGTTCAAAATTTTGATATCATTTGCTTTGCATCTTACTAATTTAATATTCTCACTATTGTTTTTAGAACATATTTTAAAAGAATTTCATTCATTTCATAGATAGAAGACACGGCATGTCACATGGCGTATTTTGATGATAATGTTTGTGCATATTTTAGTCTTATATGTGTAAATCATATGTAAAATAATAAGATTTGAGGAAGATTGGGAAATTAAATGCCAACTTGGCACCACATCAACAAGGTAACAACAAACTCAGCACTCAAAGCAGTTGACCATTGAAGTGACCTGAGCTTAAGTAGCTCGGCTACTCGAACTCGGGCAAATTTAGACAGCTCGACTAGTAAGGGCTGAGCTGAACTTATCCCGAGGAACAATCACCCAATCCCAGAAGTCATACATTTAAACCTAACACAACCGCCATTGTGTCAGGAGCGGTTGACCAAACCCCAAAGCTAAGGTGTCAGGAGTGATTGATCAGATCCCAAATAGAGCATAAAAGCAAGTAAGGAAGCCCTAATATAGCAAAAGGAACACTCGAACTAAACATTAATGATGATTCAACTTTAGCTAATAGGGTATGTAAAGCAACGACAACCCACCCAGGTCGGGTCAGGCCAAACTTTCACTATAAAAAGCATGAGAAAAATAATTAACAAGCGTACACATACATTGATCTCTAAAGAAAGAATCGACCCAATTACTTTCTCTATCTCTCCGGACAAATATTAATCCAATCATCGGAGGGCCCTCCGGTTGAGCAACAAGCGGGGCATTTCTAATCCCTTTCTTGTGTAGGAATATGTAGACGACATTCAAACGCTCATTGATTAGCGAGGACGGAACCTATATATCCCTATCTCAAACCTCTACAAGATAAATTAAATAATTGTTGTGATTTTGTTATATTTGTTTCAATAAATTAATAAGAAATATAATTTTGAGATCAAATTACAAAATAAAGTATTAAAATATTGCATCTACAACTTTCATTGCATTTTAGTTTTTGTCTGTAGATAACTTACACAAAATGAACCTAAAATGTGCATGAAATTAATTTTTGAAAAGAGTTTTGCTAAGAAAAACACATATGTTAATCACAGAACGGGATACAACCTTTTTATATGGGTATAAAGTCTATAGTTGTCTTGATCTGTATACCTCACGCCCATATAAGAGGGCCATGCTGTTAGTTTGGTGTCGCGAGTTTGATATCTAAGGTCGGTGGGACAACTGGACAGAGTTAGAATGCTGAAAAGAGGTCAAAATAGTTTCTATTGAGCGTGAAAAAAAATCAAAAGTTGGGTTAATTGCTCGAGCGGTGGGTCTCTGCAGACAAAAAATCAAGAACATGTTTTGACCGCTCAAGTGGTCTAAAGACCACTCGAGTGGTCTGGGCATAGCAGCAATTTTTTGTGTGACAGTTAAGGTTAAGTTTTGACCTAAGGAGCTTAATATAGAAGGGTTTTATATTTCATAAAGAAAGAGGAACGTCTATACACCTAAGAGGCTCAGGTAGAAGGCTAGAGAGTATGTAGAGAGATGACGATGGGCTCAAGTTTGAGGCTACGGATACATTGTGAGTGTGAGATATAGTGATTGTAATTCTTATTGATAATAGTAGATTCTTTCTTCTTGTCCCGTGGAGGTAGGCAGTCAGCCGAGCCACATATATTGTCTTATCTCTTCTGGTTGTTCTTGTTCTCTATTTGATTTGTGTGGATCGTAGCCTACGTTCCTGTCTCTGTTGCGTAGGAAATTTGTGCCTGTTAAATTCCAATAAATGGTATCAGAGCGAGATTAAAGGCTTGGTCACAAAATTACAGTAGACATGACGAACATCAGGTATGAAGTCGAGAAATTTACTGGCAAGAATAACTTCTTTCTATGGCAGAGGCGGATGAAGAATTTGTTGATCTAACAAGGTGTCTCCAAGGAATTACTCGACAAGACAAAGAAGCCAGAGAAGATGACCGACGACGATTGAGAGGAACTTAAAGCCGGGACTACGAGTTCGATTCAACTAAATCTAGGAGATGATGTTATTCACAGCGTGATTGATGTAGAGATGGCACATGAGATCTAACAGAAGCTGAAAGGTCTCTACATGAAGAGAAATCTCTCCAACAAGTTGTACGTGAAGAAACAATAGTATGGATTGCAAATGAGAGAAGGTACAAACCTTTTGGAACATCTTAACGTATTTAATATGCTTATCACACAGTTATTTGGGTTTGGAGTAAAGGTTAATGATAAGGATAAAGCGATACTCTTATTGGCATCACTTCCAACATCTTATGATCATCTGGTAATAACTCTAGTGTACGGGAAGGACACTTTAAAACTTGAAAAGGTCACCGGTGCTCTTTTGTCACATGAGAAGATGAAGATGGATAGTGAATCAGATGCCGATGGACTATTGTTGACTAAGTTTGAGTCAAGCAGAGAAATGAGTAGATTCAGTCAAGAGGGTTCTAATAAAGGAAGATCTAGGTCTAAGTTATGTGCAAAAAAGAACATGAAATGCTTTTATTACCATAAAACTGGTTACTTTAAGAGCCAGTGTTAAGAATTGAAGCAACATCTTGAAGAAAAGAAGAGTGGAAAAGCATCTGTAGAATCCGTCAATTTTACCAAAGAATCGTCAAATAGTGAGGTAGACGGAGATGCACTTTCAGTTTCTTCAAATTTTGATTATCTGTCAAAGTCATGGATATTAGATTCACGATACTCATACCATATGTGTCCAACCAAAAAATGGTTTGACACGTATAAGCCGTGCAACGGGAGTACAGTTTTAATGGGGAATGACATGGCCTGTTAAGCCATTGGAACAGGTACAATGAAAATAAGAATGTTTGACGGGATTGTAAGGGCTTTGAAGAATGTCAGGCATGTTCCAGGATTAAAGAAAAATTTGAATTTTTTAGGGACATTGGATTCTTTGGGTTACGGGTATACAGGAATAGGTGGAGCAATGAAAGTTAGCAAATGTGTTACGATTATCATGAAAGGGTCGAAAATTAGGAATCTCTACATGTTAGTAGGGGATACTGTGAAAGGTAGGGTTGCCATTATCACACAGACATATTCCAGTAGGGACGTCATGAGATACAGACATTTGGGACTTGGCCAAGTTGACAAGCAGAATATGTCAGACAGTCAGAAGAAGAGTGTAGCAGTCAAGGTGGAGCTCAGTCAAACAAGTTCACCCAGAAAAATGGGTGATTATGGTTTAAGTGAACAGCGGCAAGTAGCAATGTTAGAGAAGGTGGAGTTACAACAGAAGACTGGCAATTTGGAGTTTAGAAAACTGTCCAAAGATGAGAAGACTGTTGATTGTAAGAGAGTCAAATTCAAGTGTGGCTAAAATTTGGTCCAAGTTCATTCAGTTTGATGAACAGAGAGGGTGGAGCACCTATACCAATGAAAGGGGTGCAGAACGAGGCAACCAAAAGATCTTCAAAATGGTGATGATTCAAAAATTTGAGCCAAGGTGGAGATTGTTAGTTTAGTGTCTCGAATTTTGACATCCAAGGTCGGTGAAACAACCGAACAGAGTTGGAATGCTAAAAAGAGGTCAAATAGTTTCTGTTGAGCATGAAGAAAAACTAGAAAGCGGTCTTTCAGCGCACAAGCGGTGAGTCTCTGCAGACAAGAAACTGAGAGCATGTTTTGACTGCTCAAGCGGTCTAAGGCACAGCAGCAATTTTCTGCGTGGCAGCCAGGATTAAGTTTTGACCTAAGGGACTTAATATATAAGGGTTTTATGTTTCATAAAAAAAAAGAGAAGCGTCTATATACTTAAGAGGCTCAGGTAGAAGGATAAAGAGTGTGTAGAGAGATGGCGAGATGCTCAAGTTTGAGATTACAGATACATTGTGAGTGTGAGTGAGAGTGATTGTAATTCTTATTAATAATAGTTGATTCTTTCTTTTTGTCCCGTGGAAGTAGGCAGTTAGCCGAACCACGTATATTGTCTTATTTTTTCTAGTTGTTCTTGTTCTCTATTTGATTTGTGTGGATCGTATCCTACATTCCTGTTTCTACTACGTAGGGAATTTGTGCCCGTTAAATCTCAACACGTGCCTCGTTCTATGACTGACATGTGTGCAAACAAAGTTTTTCTTTTAAAAATAGGTCACATGACCAAAATGAATGACCTAACCCACAAGCTGGATTGGTGAGAATCCAATCTCATTTAAAAATTTAATAAACCTAATATATGACGGTACTGTAAATTGATGGCTTCAAACTTAGCAATGTTTTTCAGTTAAAAGGGTATGGCTTTTCTCGTTAAAAGGGTATGCTTTTCTCTAGGCTTTTGATTGATTGAACCGGTTCAGTTGGATCAATTTTGAACTTAAAATGGGTCTATTTTGGTGATCAAAGTTATTTATTTTTTAGTGTGTAAATTTATTATATAAAAAATTAAATTGGTCAAATATCTTTAGGTATTTGAACAAACTACATTTATAATAAAAAAAAATTAAAAGTAAAATCCAACTTTCCTTTTTAACAAAAAGTGATTTATTCAGATATTTAATTATATTCGTATAATTTAATTTTTTATATAAATAATTAATATATTAAAAAATAATAAAATAAACTATTCAAATAATTGAAGTCAATCCATTTTGGGCCGTAAATTGGCTCGTCAAAAGACTTAAGAGAAGCCCAATCTTATCCGGAATAATTATCTATTTTTTCAGAATTTAAAATTAGTTATCCAAATTTACATGGATTGTGATTTACGCCACATACAATTTAATCTAAATTATTTATTTTAAATTTTAAGTAAAAATCGGTTCATTTGGAAACGTTCCCATTTGGTAACGTTTATTTTTACTCTTTTCTGTTTTTATTTTTAAATTTTTTATAAATTGTAAAAAAAATATATTTAATAATTATTTTTATTTTCAAAAAAATATAAATAATTTCCAAATTTTACTAAATTTTTGTACACAAAAAAAGTATTTTTATCTATTTTTTAAACAAATATTAATTATATTTTTTTTTCTTCACCATATCTGATCACCACTTTTATCCACCACCACCCCTTATGACCATCACATCCGACCACTACCTTCTGTCACCTCTTAAGACCACTATATTTGGTTACAACTTTCGGCCATCACCTCCGACCACCACGTACGGCCACTGTATTCGACTATCATTTCTGACACCGCCTCCGATCGCTGCCTTCAATTCGCTATCTCTTGCTATCATTAACGGTTAACACCTTCGATTATCACCGCCAACCACCACTTTTCAAACACTTATGTACCAAAAATGTTTTTTTATAAAAATAAAAAAATATATTTTTAGTTTATTGTAAACGAGTATATTTCTTGTTTTTTATTTTTGTTTTTAAATTTTTTATAAATTGTATACAAAAATATATTTGATAATTATTTTTATTTTTAAAAATATATAAACAGTTTTTAAAATTTACAAAATTTTTGTAAATAAAAAAATTGTGTTTTTATTTGTTTTGTAAACATATTTTTGTTCTATTTTTCTAACTCTACCACATTCGAACACTACTTTCAGCCACCATCTCTTACCCACCACCTTAGGCCACCACTTTCAACCACTACTTTCGCCACCTTCTCAAACCACCCCATATGGCTACCACCTCCAACCACAATATAAGATCACTGCTTCCGACCACAATTTGTAACTACCATAATTACCTATTGCTATTATCACCAACTAATATCTTTGACCATCACCTCCTACTACCTTCTCAGAGTACCACATATAACCACCACTTCTGACCACCATCGCTATCTATTACTATCATTACCAGTTAACACATCTGATCACCACATTCAATTATTATTCTTGACAATTATCTTCGATTACTATATTCGTCTATAACTTTTTACCACAATTTTTAAATATTTATGTGCTAAATATATATATTTTTTATTATTTATTTTTTATTTATTATAAATAAAAAAATTGTTAATATTAACAAATGAATCCTAAGAATTTTGAATATCTATCTTAGTTGATTACCCAAGAAAGATACGACCCATTAAGGATGACTCAAACGTGGAGGAATATGAGTTGGCAACAGCTGATAAAATTATTGTGGAATATACCCCTTTAATGATGGCTGATATTTTTTTTTCCTTTTTCATGATTCCTTGGTTCAAAAAAATAGAGAAATACTAGTTGGTAACAGCGGAGAAACCATGTTACTTACGGACCCACGGTGCCACCAGCGTAGAAACCGTGTTGGCTCCTCCACATGGTGTCTTATTTTTATGATTTTAATTAATTTTATTATAGAATTATAATATAAATTATTTACACAAAAAAATAAATTGATCGAATAGTATTAAATATTTTAAAAATTCTATTTATTTTAATATAATAAATGCTAAGAACTGCATTATTTATTTTTGTAAAATAAACATAATCTATCTATACTATTATATAAACAATAATTCTAGAGTTCTCCAAAAGGAATCAGAAAATTATTCAAAATGAATTATTTCTCTCTCATTTTTGTATTTTCTCTTTTTAACATTAATACCACACTCTCTCTCAACAAAATTAACAACTATAATTAAAGATTCTCTCTCTCTCTCTCACCTCACTTTTTTTTCTCTCTTAAAATAAAATTAAGAACCAACAAATTAAATTTTGTATTGTAATGATATATCATGTATACATAATATTGTTTAATAAAAATAAATTATATAAAATGAGTAAAAAAATTTAAATATAAATGTCAAATACAATATATCTAACCCAATAATAGAAATTTTTACACTCAATATTAGTTTAAATATACTCTTCTTTTATAACTTTATCTTATAAAAATAAAAAGGTAAAAAAGAGTGTATTTATTTATCTTATAAAAGCAAAAAAGATTAAAATTTTCACTGTTTTTTGATAAAGCATAGCTATGATCCCAATTATGAGAAAAAAATTGATTTGAGATCGAGTATAATAAATTGTTCATTTTGGATAAAAGTAACTGTGCATAGCATGAGTTCGTTGCTAATTTATTTAAATATTTAAATAATATTCAAAAAATTTAATTATTTTTTAATAAATAATTTAAATACTAAAAATTATAAAATAAACCGTTTAGATTAATAAAGTTAGAGCCAACGTGAGTCGACGATTGAGTGAATCATTGGCTCACTTCTTTTGATAGAGACTAGCCATTTATAATTGAATTACTAACAATATATAATACACCGTTTAAATTACGCAATGCTTATTAATATGATGAATTTTACATAAATAATTGGTATGAAACGATTTATACAGTGTAATATGAATTGTTAATTTAGAGAGCTTTTGTGTCATTTAATTTAAAGCAAAGTAGATTAGTGCTGTTAGATTAGTAATTGTGTAGTGGCACTTTGTGCAATGAGCTATTAGGTTTAATTTTATGGAGAAAAAAGTTATACATTTTAATCATAGGAAATTGGCCTAGCGATCAAGATTTAAGACTTATGAATTTATTCTCAAGTTTAGAGTTTGAAATCTCTAAAGTCTCATAAATATCTTCGGTCTCATTTATACGAAATTTTATCTCGACTTTAATTGAGTTCTTTATTAGTGGACAATGTGATTGGTCAAACACTAATCGAGGTGGGAGTAAGCTAATGTGAACCCCCGTAAGATATTAAAAAAAACAATTTAATACATTTAATAGTAATCTAACAATTAGCTTAGAAAAAAAATTTTGATTTTCAAATTCGAAATTTTTTATATATTATTAACTCTTCAAAACTAATATATTAAGAATTTATCTCAATTTTAATTAAGCTCATACTAATGAATGATAAAATTGATCATTAAATTAATTGAAATAGGCACAAAGTAACCCAAACACCCCGAACAATCAAAAGAAAATTTAATACATTTTATAATAACGAATCACAACAATTAAATTAGAAAAAATTAAAATAAAGATAGTAAAAAACTGCCATTTCCGTTTACGGATCCCGAGACCTGCGGTGGACCTACTTTTGAACATGGTCGTTTTTGTGGCCTCCCACTCTCTCTCTCTCTCACTCTCTCTTTCTCTCCCCGAAATTCCCGTTAAACGCTAGACCTCATTATTGTAATGTATATATATTCGCCAATATCTCCATCATCAGCATAACGATCCAAAAGGGTTTCTCTCTCTAGTTTCTCTTATCCTCTGCGGCGGCCATTAGAGGCGCAGTAGATGAAGGAATTTTGAAGTCAATAAACAGAGGAAAGAAACTTGAGAGAGAGAGAGAAGAGGAAAGAAAAGGATAATAATGGAGGTTCCAAGGGCTTCAATGGTGATGGTGGCAATGCTGATCAGTCTCATCTTCTCCATCTCTTTCCCTGCTGCTATGGCTCACTCATCCGCTCCGGCTCCCGCTCCCGCTTCCGCTCCCACCAGCGATGGTGCGTCTACATCTGTACTCTCTCTCTCTCTCTCTCTCTCTCTAGCTCTTTTCTGTTTGGTTGCGAAGAAAGTTCACGAAGAAAATAAAAGTTGTGATTTTAAATTTGAAGACGGCATGCTAACGAAACAAATAAACTTATGCTTTTTGTGGTACATATTGCAAACAAATTTAAATAACTGATTTTGAATTTTAGATAAGTTTTGAAATTGCTTTATGGGTTCGTAGTGATCTTCCTTATTTTATACTTAGTGGATGGTACACAAAGTAATTATTCTTTAAATTTTAGATTTTAAAGAATTTAAAATTTAAATTTTTAAAAATTGAATTGAATTGAAGTAGTTATAAATTTTTAAAAACTAAATTAAAATAATTATTCTTTAATAATAATAAATCAAATTTTGAAGAACAATATAAAAAACTAAAAAATCTACATAACTTCAACTGTCGTTCTGTTTTTATATTATAGAATGGATACAGAATTGGCTTTATTTGGGTTAAATGTTAACAATTTTGTTTATTTTTTGTATTTTTTTTAAAAAAATCATATTTTTATTATTTTTTTATTTTTTTAAATCGTCTCGATGAGATAACCTAAAAATTAAAAGATTTTGATCCAATAATAAAAAAATTCATTAAAAATAAAAATAAACAACATAAAATTTAGTTTATTATTAGCTTATTTTTGTCATTTTTGAACTTTTTATATATTTTGATTAAATTTTTTTTATTTTTCTGATTTGCCTTGATAAAAAGAGTCCAAAAGTATAATAGTTTGAATAAATAATAAAAAAACTCATTAAAAATAAAATTAAATAAAATTAAATAAACGAATAAAAAATTATTTCAAATAGGAGAATATGAAACTGTGTTTTTTAACACTGAAGAAATTGAGAAGAGAAAATAACTCTATATTCTCTGTCTATTGAAACTGTACAAGATATGGCCTATTTATAGGC
>JAULJZ010210476.1:0-18698 GCA_032270985.1 Heliamphora pulchella | reverse complement strand
ATAATAACCTTAGAGTGTGAATTAATTTATATAGTCAGTATAAAATTAATTACCCCAAATGTCCCGTTCAATACACACAAAGTGCACTGGTACAGAAAGTCAGAACAATAGACGACGCTATTATCTGTTCCCCGTAATCAAGACAGGCCTACTAAAACTCTGTGCCATAGTTGTACCGATAGTATGTCTATTTCCATCTAAACTGTGAACATAAAACTTATATTCTGCAAAAACCTAAAATCTGATTTTCTGTGTGCAAGTCGTACTCTACACACCAAGTTAAATATTATACAGAATATCGGACATCCATGCATAACATTAAAGAAATGATATACATATATTACTCATTAAGATTATCATAAAATGAAAAATTAATTTTATTAAAATAAAATAAAATACTAAAAATATAATTTTCAGTATACCAATTCTAACAGTCATGACAACTTTCTTTAACGGAAGTCTTGATGAGTGTTTCTATATGATACAACTAAACTGTAAGTACCCGATTTTAGACTATAAATTTAGTGACGGTAAGCTAAAAGAATCTTAAGACACAGCAAGGCTAAAACCCTAACCCAATCAAAGCCTAAGACTAGACCCTGAGAAACAAAAATCCTACTACGAAAAAAAAATCTTATAATCTCAAAAATTATTAAGAAATCCCAAAGAGCTAAACCTAGAAATAAAACTTCGGCCCCCAAACTCTTCTTATGAAATGCTAACCTAGTCTCGTAATCTTTCAAACCCAACAATCTATATGTGTTGTCTTATAATAACAAAATTCAAATTTCAAGTCCAAAGAATAAGAGAATCAAGTACAAACCTTAACTTGGAAAGAAAATTATACTTAAAGACCTAAAATCCCGTAACTTCCAATAATTACACTTTAACCTCAAATCTTTAAGATAACTACACTTTTATCCTAGGACACTAAAATTCATAGTAAGCTATAAACTCATAAGAAAACACTTTAATCCTCATCTAAATTACTTCCAACAGTTCTTAAAAAATCTTAATTTCGATAATTACACACAAGTCCCTCATATTCTTATAATTGCACAAAAGTCTCTGAGATATTTCTCATCCATAATTCTCTATAAGTAACATTAATTAATATATAAATATGTATATATAATGAATACATGTATGACATGCGTGTAAGACTACCTAGGAGGTTGAATTAAAACTAGGTATGAGTTTTCAAAATTTTAACTTGTTAGATTGATATTTGAAATATCATAACTAAATATAGAAAATCATCTGAGGTTGTGTTTTATATCCAGATTTAAATTTTTGTGTTTTCTTTCATTTAAAATTGGTTTGAACTGATTTGAGCCTGTAAAACTCGAAATATAATTTTTCTACCAAATCGTATCATTTTCATATCAACCTCTGTTGCAGAGGTAAAAACTCTATTTTAGAACGAGAACTCTTTTTTGGTTTTTTCATGAAAGTTGTAACTAATATATTTATCTATCTACACCAAAAATAAGCCTCTTTTGTTGAAATTTGGTTGGTCAAAGCCCCTCTGTAACTTGTTGTTCATGTTCAGTTATTTAAATTGCTTGATGTCAAACCTTTCTATGTAACCCAAAACCCCTATTTTTAGTGACATATTCCAAAAGTGTTCTTCATAAAAAATGTTAAGGACATTTTAATCTAAGTTCTATCCAAAAATTAAACCCTTTAGTCAATGTTGGCCCCCCAATTGATTTTTGAACTCTCTGTTCTTTCTGTTGAAGGTTAAGCTCTGTTTAGTTTTAAAATGCTGATTAGACCCACTTTCTTAAAATGAGTTATTTCTCAAATATTTTCTTAAGAACCACTCTAAATATCCTTCATAAGAATTATAGAGGACATCTTGGCCTAAAACATATTCAAAATTCAGCCCAAAAGAACCTATTTTGATGCCCCAAAGCCGTGGCCTTCTAAGAGTCGTTTTCGCAATGATTTGAAGGTGCTGTTGAAGCGTTTTCCTTTGTGGAGGTCAAATCACCTAGAAGCCTTAAGATTTAGCCTAAGTGCCCTTCATAAGAGTTGTGGAGAATATTTTAATCTAGTTTTTGACCAAAAACTAGAAATTAAATCAAAGTCTAGGTGCCCCAAATTGTTGCTGCAAGTTAAAATTTAATTGTTGAAAGTCTAGTGGCAAGGAGTTTAAGTGAATTGTGAGCATGCCCCCTTATGTTTGGAATTATTTACATGATTAGTTTGATTTAAATTATGGGAATCATGACTTGACACCATTGTATAATGAGAAATGACCTTGCCATGTAATTGAGACCATGCTTTGAAGAGTTGCATCACATGTTTTGAAAAGTTATACCATATGCTTTAAAGAGTTATACCACATGCTTTGAATAGTTATACTCCATGCTATATTTAATTGTATATCTTCCATGCATAGTATACCTCATGTTATGCTTAGTTATACTTTGGGCTATGAGTTGTTGTACCATGAGCATTATCATATTGCACTTGAGGCATTTTGGGGTTTATCCTTGTATGGTTGATACATTGTCTTGCTTTGTTTGTTTGGGGGTGTCTTTGGAGAGTATCACCCATTGATTCTTGGTCTGGGGTGTCCCTAGTGTGTCGATTTTTATGAAATATTTTGGGACGAATTCTTTGCGAACACCCTGGGTTCGTCCCTAGTGTATGAATATTGATTATAATGGAAACCTCTTATGGGCACCATGGGTTCGTCTCTAGCTTTTTGGTACTTGTATTTTAGACTTTGGGTTAACATTAGCAAGGCATAATGACTCTAAAGGTGGCATATCCGGTACAACCAGAATTGTATCAATCCCGTTCACGTTTGGTACAGTCGCATTACACCGGTCCTTGACCCTACGCCACTGTGATTGAATAGAAAAGTAGGGGAGTGAAGCTTGGCGACATGGTTATCCTTTACAACGATGCTCGATTGATGGCTTAGTGTTCAATTTGTCCAATGAAGCCTACGCTTGAATTCCCAGCGTGGAGTTCCGTTATTTGGTTGGATGGTTGTGGAGTATGATCGGGTTGGGCATCTGTATTGCATTTGTCATTACATTTCATGCATACTTGGTTACCATGCTTGTACCTTTCAATTTATTTATCTCCCTGATGAATAAATGCAATAAGTGTTGTATAGAATGTGTTTGGTAAATTTGTGCCTTGAGTTAGATTAGTAGAGTTTGGAGATTTTTTTTCTGGGCTCTGGCTCATGGAGTTAATACCACAGGTGGGGAGAATGAATTTCATTATCTGGAGGACCTCATGAAGTAGGTCGAGTACCAACAAGAGGAAGATTTTGGGACCACCTAAAGAAGATCGAAGTTTTTCCTTTTTATTTTGTGATGTAAATTCCAGCAAGTTTTCTTTTAGACTTCGTGATAGATAATGTACTATCTAAACGCCTTGTGGATATTGTTGACAGAACTGCATGTTTATGTATTAATTATCTTATTTAAGTATTAATGAATGCATTAGCAGAACTCTTACTTTACCTATATGTATGTCCTAACGTGCCCGGGAAGCGGGGTGTCACAGTTTGGTATCAGAACCTAGGTTTAGTGTGAGACCCGATTCTGTTTTATTTTCATAATATTTATTCGATGTGTTGGTTATTGCTTTATCGTTTCAGAACAGCATATGTTATATGTGTTTTATTCTTGTTCGAGTTTTGTTGTGGCAGTTTAGTTGGTTTATTTTTCTCCGTCGTTCAGTCGACTGAAGTGGGTAGTTCAGTCGACTGAATAGACAGTGCGGGGATTCAGTCGACTGAAGTGGGAGACTAAGTCGACTGACCTGTATCGATGGAAAATTCTTAAATTCTAGTAGCTTTTTTCAGTCGACTGAAGTGGGTGGTTCAGTTGACTGACTTCCTGTTTGGGGCGGGGCCTATAAATATCAGCCTTATGCAAGATATTTTGAGACCTAGTATCTTCTTGGCTATGTTTTTTTCTTTTACACATAAAATCTCCACATTCTCTCTAGTTTTTTAGTAGGTCCAGACTTGGTTTTTGGCGATCGGATAGTGGATTCTTAGTATCCGTGCTGGGGGCTTCGCGTTTATCCAAATAGAATCTCGTTTCGACAAAGTTTATTTTTCATCGGAGTTCGAGGTGTCGAGTTTTTAACTCAACGAGATAATATCTTAAACTATCTTGTCTTTAAAGGGTGCTACATACGATTATATGATTTTCTATCATTTAAAAATGTTATAAATGTTGATTTTTGTGTTTAAACCATGTTTATTCGGGCAAAAAACATGTTTTGCATATCTTTTGGTTTATTACATGTTGGTGGACGTGTGGATGTCCGTGGTTTTGAAAAAGGTGGTTTGAAAATGGAGGGTTTTATGTAAAGTTATGAAAGCCTAATTTTGGGAGGTTTGGGGCTAATTCTCGGGGGTAAGTCGCGATTTTAAATGTTTTGGTTAAAACGGTGAAATCTTTGAAAAATGTTAGTCATTTTACGTTGATTAGGAATGATGTAGCGAAGGGCCATTAGATGTTTTGTACATGATTAATGTATGGTTTTAAATATTTTCGTGATCGAGCTACGTGTTGATTTTTAATGATTCGACAGATGTGCCGTGACAGTGCGTGTGTATTTGGGCTGCCATTGCTCTTCGATGAAAGTTTAAAAATTTTACGCAAGTAAGTGCTTCGCTCATTCGGGTTAGTCCCCATAAATAAACTGGTTGCCCCAGTGGGAGGCATGCGTTGTCATGACTCCATATAAAATTTGTCATTACATAGCGGGTCTTTGTATGGCTTGGGTCTAGGGGATAGGGCAAGAGTCTATAGTGGTTACCTTTATTCCGGGTGTGACAGAGTCGGTACATAGGAATCTTTGTTGGCTGTGTGAACCGAGTGAAAAATAATATTTTGTTACTATTTTTCTTTAACTGTTAGACGTTATTTGCATTATATGAAATGCGTAGTTTTAAGGATAGAAAACCTTTTTGAGGCTCATGTAGTCGAGTCAATTCTATGCTATGTGATTGCATATCCTACTTTATTTCATTATAATCTGTTTCTGTTGGGCTTCGGCTCACATTGTGGGATTTTGAAAATCTTTTTCAGGTGACTATGATCACAAGAGATGATCTTGTGGAGCTCGAGGAGGCGAAAACATTTTTGTAGTTTTTCTATTTTGTTAAGGAAATCATGTACTATTTCATGTATTGCATGTACTTAAACGAATGTTTTGAAAGCCTTGAGGTGATATATTATGTATGTATGAAATGTATGTTTGTTTTGAGAAGAACCCTGGGTTTTGGGGCATGACAAATCGATTGCAATCGATGGAGGGTATCGATTTGTACGCCTCGGGGTGATTGCTTTTGTTTCGTGAGCGATCGGGACGAGAGTTTGGTGTCCATGCCCAGTGTTGTTCGGAACCGAGGGAACCTGGGTTTTCTCTTTTCTGCTCTCATGTTGGATGAGGTAGTTGGGGTTCGAGGGGAGTTTCCTCTTGTGGTTTGTGACTATTTCGATGTCTTTCCTGACGATCTGTTTAAGTTATCACTGAGTCGTGAGGTAGAGTTTTCTATCGATCTCGTTCTAGACACTGCTCCTATTTCGATGCCATTTTATCGCTTTGCACCGGCTGAGTTGCAAGAGCTCAAGGTACAGCTTCAGGAGTTGCTTGATAAAGGGTTTATATGTCCGAGTACATCGCCATGGGGAGCTCTAGCTTTATTTTCTAAAAAGAAGGATAGGTCCTTGAGGTTGTGTATTGACTACCGAAAGTTGAATCAAGTAACGGTGAAAAACAAGTATCCTATGTCAAGGATTGATGACTTGTTTGATCAGCTGAAGGTTTCGAGTTGCTTTTCGAAGATTGATTTGATGTCAGGGTATCATCAGTTGAGGATTAGGGACGAGGACATAGCGAAGACCACCTTTCGGACTCGTTATGGTTACTATGAGTTTTTAGTTATGTCGTTTGGTTTAACAAATGCTCCTGCGACATTCATGGGCTTGATGAATCGTATCTTTCATCCGTATTTGGACAATTTTGTGATTGTGTTCGTGGATGATATTCTTATCTACTCACCTACGAGGGAGATGCATGAAGAACACCTGCGTATTGTTCTATAGCTTTTGAGAGAACATCGTCTGTATGCGAAGTTTAAGAAGTGTGAATTTTAGATGCCCGAGGTAAGATTTCTTGGACATGTGGTATCGAGGGATGGAGTATCGGTGGATTCTTCGAAGATTGATGCAGTGATGGATTGGGAACGATCGAAAAATGTATTTCAGATCTGCAGCTGTTTGGGCTTGGCAGGCTACTACCGGCGATTCGTGAAAGATTGTTCTAGACTTGCTGCGCCGATAACATGTCTTACATGAAAGGAGATCAAGTTCGTTTGGAGCGAGCCCTGCGAGTTGGCATTCTAAGAGTTGAAGAAGAGGTTGACCAGTGCACCAGTGTTAGTTATTCTAGAACGAGGTTTGGGTTACACAGTGTATTGTGATGCGTCACATGATGGTTTGGGTTGTGTTCTGATGCAGGGAGGTAAAGTTGTGGCTTACGAATCTTAGTAGTTGAAGACTCATGAGAAGAATTATCTGACACATGATTTGGAGTTGGCAGCCGTGGTCTTTGCCTTGAAGGCATGGCAGCACTATCTTTATGGTGAGCATTTTGAGGTTTTCTTTGATCACAAGAGTTTGAAATACTTGTTTCACAAAAAGGACCTGAATCTAGTCAATGATGGTGGATGGAGTTTATGTGGAGACAGGGAAGGGTGCGACATTATTTTTTGTGATTTTGCGACCTATGTTGGTTGCTCGTGTGCTGGAAGCTCAGTACATAGATCAAGAGGCTCAGATGTTACGGGATCGTATTGCTAGTGGAAAGGATACCACAGGATGGGTTGTGGGCACAGATCAAAGTTTGAGATTGGCAGGGAGAGTGTTTGTACCAGAGTCGTGCCGTGCCGATGTATTACGTGATTTTCATCATTCTCGTTTTGCAGTGCACCCAGGAGGCATTAAGATGTACCATGATCTGCGTCGTCAGTTCTGGTGGAAGGGAATGAAGAGAGATGTGGTTCAGTTTGTTTTTCGGTGCTTTACTTATCAGCAAGTAAAGGCCGAGCATCAGAGACCAGTAGGGTTTCTTCAGCTGTTGTCTGTATCAAAATGGAAGTGGGAGAACATTATGATGGACTTTGTATCGGGACTTCCTAGATAACCAAAGGGACACGAAACTGTTTGGGTTGTGGTTGATAGGCTGACGAAGTTTGCACACTTTCTTTCCATTCGCGTGAAGGATTCTATGGACTAGTTGAGTAGATTATACATCAGTGAGATTGTTCGGTTGCACGAAATACCTATATCTATTGTTTTCGACTGAGACCCGCGCTTTTGGCAGAGTCTTTAGGTGGCTTTGGGGATATTCTTGACGTTCAGCCTTGCTTTTCAACCACAGATGGATGGTCAATCTGAGCGGACTATATAGATCTAGAAGGATATGTTTAGAGCGTGTGTGCTCGATTTTTGGGATTCTTGGGAAGATCATCTACCATTAACAGAGTTTGCATACAAAAACAGTTATTAGTCCACTATAAGAATGGCACCTTTTGAGGCTTTGTATGGCAGGTCGTGTAGGTCACCAGTATGTTGGACAGATATTGAAGAAATAATAGTTTTGAGACCAGACTTGGGGCGGGAGATGACAGAAACAATCACTGTGATTCGTCAATGTTTAGTGACGGCTCAGAGTCGTCAGAAGAGTTATGCTGATCAGAGAAGAAGGCGTTTGGAGTTTGAGGTGGGAAATCACGTGTTTCTGAAAGTCTTGCCATGCCGAGATTTAATGAGATTTGGCCGTAGTGGGAAGCAATCGCTGCATTTTATTGAGTTGTTTGAGATCCTTAAAAGGATTGGAGAGGTGGTATATCGTCTGACTTTACCTCCTTAGCTTCCGTTTGTGCACGACGTGTTTTATGTTTTCATGCTATGGAAGTACGAGCCTGACCCATCATATGTGTTGAATTGGGCTGAGTTGTAGGTAGATGAGGATATTTCTTTTGAGGAACGACCGGTGAAGATCCTGGACACAATAGAACAAGTGTTGAGAGGGAGGACCATTGCTTATGTCAAGGTTATGTGGCTTTATCACGGAGTCGAAGAAGCAACGTGGGAGCCTTAAGCTAATATTCGTGCTAGATATCCGGGGTTGTTTGCTTTATGACCCTGTATCAAATTTTGAGGGCAAAATTCCTTTAAGGGGAGGAAAGTTATGAGACCTGGTTCTGTTTCATTTTCATAATGTTTATTCGATGTGTTGGTTATTGCTTCATTGTTTCATAACAGCATATGTTATATGTGTTTTACGCTTGTTCAAGTTTTGTTATGGCAGGTTTAGTTGGTTTGTTTTTCTCTGTCGTTTAGTCGACTAAAGTGAGTAGTTCAGTCGACTGAATGCATAGTGTGGGGGTTTAGTTGACTGAAGTGGGTGACTCAGTCGGCTGACCTGTGTCGATGGGGAATTCTTGAATTCCAGTAGCCTTTTTCAATCGACTGAAGTGGGTGGTTCAGTTGACTAACTTCCTGTTTGGGGCGGGGCCTATAAAGACATCAAGATCAAAGACCGGAGATTCACGCAGCGAGTTATTTTTATTTTAAAAGGGGTAGATGGGAGTATGCACTAGGAAAAGTTTAAGATATTACATTGAGTACCATTATTAGAACCCCACAACTTCATCCTTATGAATCCCTTTCTCGTTTACCCCAAACATTTTGTGTCAACTTTTATATATACCCAGTTGAAGTTCTTTATGTGTCCTTCCATCTAACATCATTGACCCTCAGCAATACAACGATCAATTGGTACTTGAGTTCTCTCAATACTGTCAAGTGTCGTTCATCGGTAACCCTTCTATGCCCAAATCATATTGGTAAACCTATTGGGAATTCAATCGTAGAAAATACCCTTATCTTCGAGTTTTCATTGTTGAGCTATGCCTAGATGATGATTATTACTCACATTTGATTCTCATTCCCTAGATGATGATTACTACTCACATTTGATTCTCATTCGTTTCAACTCGTCATCCTTGAACTAACTTTTCGTTCGTCGAACCCGAAATCAACCCTTTATTAATCATTTTTTCTGAGCATACGACATTGATAACATTTTTTCCATCGTTCCACTTCTCAGAATCTTGATGCCACATTCGATTGCAACAAATTTGTGAATTCTTTATATACTCTTGAAAACCTTATTAGGGAAGTAGCTTAGATGAGGAAGTAGCTTAGATACTGGAATTGAAGTGCATTAGGTCGACGTAACTTCAGGGTAAATATCTAGTTTGGCTACCAATCGTTTAACAGCTCTTTGTCAAGATCTGATTGTAGCAGATTGGTCCCGAGACCATTCTTTTAAGTATTGTTCGTTTGCTATTGATCCGTTATTGTTCGTTTGTCATTGATCCCTTATCTTACGTGCGTTTGAGCCTCAAATGACCTCTCAATTTGGGTCAATGGTGATTACATTAATCATGACCGCATGCCCTCACCCAATCCATTTTTTGAACCATCTCTGAATCTTTTCTTGAATCTCGATAGAGGACTTGTTCGCCTTCCCTTAGCTGTTTTAGCCCCCAGGTATATTTCATGCAGTCTAGTACATTATTCGAAACCTTAGCCAACCACTTGACTGCTCATCGCCTTATGTTCTCTTTCCTTGAGACCTGTGAATTTGAACTAATCATCCTTATTAGTCCCTATGCATGTTGTTATAAGCCTCAATCCATCCTTGCTTCACCCTCAAAGTCCTGCCTAGAAGACCGGTGAGTAATGATAGTCAACAGGGTTCTAGTTATTAGGGTTTAGTGCTTTCACAAGAAACTCAGACGACGCACATTTTCAAGGAAACCTCTGAGAACATCTTTGAATCTTGATGCCGATCCCTTCTTGGTATTACGGCTTAGAATGTCTGCCAACATCCGCATTTAATGTGTTTTAAAGATCAAGACCCCCTACTATAGGAACGAATAAGGGCTCATTCAGCCAACTATGTCTTTATCGAAAGCCCCGACGAATAGAACTATCCCATCAACAATCTATAGTCAAAGGCAACGATTTTGCACCTGGGAACTTGCGACATCACTATACGACAAAGTTCAAGCTTCTACAGACTAACTCGTAGTTAGCCCACCCATCTGAAGAACTGCATTCGAAGAACTGAGGAATAAGAGTTTTTACTGCCAGTAGGAAAATGGAAGATGACAGATAACCTTGAGCTTAAGACGTTTGACTTGCTACGCAAAACAAGGAAGCACGTCCACACACATCAATACTCATGCCGACATTTCTCATCAAAACATTAAAATTTAGACTTCACCCTTCTGCCTAACAACGAAAGATCTCGACTACATCAACTAGTGCTTGGAGTCTGATGATGAAAATTTAACCACTGAGCGGCAATGGGTTACAAGACTAGATAACTACTAATAACCGTACACCTTGTTTCACGATCATTTCACCCTAGGGTGATTAACTACCTGAGAAATGATCCAATCATTAGAGGAGACACTCAAACCCTATGTACCAACACGTCAAGGCTAAACACTAGAAGCCATGGAAAATAGTATATCCTTGGAAAGACGAGAATAGAAATAAAAGCACGTGACTATGGACTTCGTCACCGGGCTATCGATATCGCCTTAAGAACACGACGACATCCGGGTTATAGTGTATCGCCTCACCAAGACCACTCGCTTTCTATTAGTTAGACCTCGCGACACGTCAGTGACTTCAAGCCAAAAGTACATCCGTGAGATTTTGCACCAACATGAGTTCTCTACCTTTATTTTACCCGACCAAGAACAGCGTCTCACGCTATGTTTCCAGTAGAGTTTACAGGCAGCCATAGGAATGGAGCCTTGCTTCAACATCGCGTCTCACCTCAGATTGACAGACAGTCCAAGTGCATAATTCAAATAGTTGAGAATATGTTGAGAGCCTACGTAATGGAACTTTTAAAAGGAAAAGTTGGGAAAGAAATCTACCCTTGGTCAACATTCACCTACAACAACAACTACCAAGCAAACATCTACATGCACACATTTAAAGCTTTGGGTGAACGATACTGCGAGTCATCAATATGCAGAATAGAAGCCGGAGAGAGATTAATTCTTACAGCAGATAGCGTACTCGAAACAACTGAGAAGATCATGTTAAAGAGATATGTTGACCAACAGCATAAACTCCTCAAGTTAAATATGGGAGATCACATGGAACCTAACCCCGTCAAAAATTATACATTTCGGGAAGAAATGAAGGTCGTCACCAAGATACATCGGGCCGTTAGAGACCCTAGCCAAAGCCATAACAGTTGCCTACCACCTAGCCATTCCACTACAACTCGCGAATATCTACACCGTGTTCCATGTTTCGATACTAGAAAGTATGGACCTAGTCTTGCCTACACATTCAACTGGGAAGAGTTCCACGTTAACGAAGATGCCACATTCGAAGAAAGGCGGATCAAGATAATTGATTAGCGCGATAAGATTTTCAAAGGAGAAACAATCCCGCTTACGTGTGTTCTCTAGCAGCACCACGGAGTTGAGATAATGACTTAGGAATGTCAGGGCGTGATGCAGACCAATCCTTCACAGCCTTTCACATGAGGAAGAATAATTCAAAATTTTGGGAACAAATTTTCTTTTAAGGGGGTAGATTGTAAGAACTCGGTTTTAGACTATAAGCTTAGTGAGGGTAAATTAAAAGAATCTTAAGACAAAACCCTAACCCAATTAAAACCTAAGAACCAGACCCCCAGAAGCAAAAATTCTAATATGAAATGAAAATCTTATAATCTCAAAAATTATTAAGAAACCCTAGAGAGCGAAACCTAGAAATAAAACTCTGGTCCTAAACTTTTCCTAAGAAATGCTAACCTAACCTCGTAATCTTTCAAGTTCAACAATTTATATGTGTTGCCCTATAATGGCAAAACCCAAATTTCAATTCCAAAGAATAGAGAATCAAGTACAAGCCCTAACTTGAAAAAAAATTATACTCAAATATCTAAAACCCCGTAACTTCTAATAATTATACTTTAACCCTAAATCTTTAAGATAACTGCACTTTTAGTTTAAGACACCAAAATTTATAGTAAGTTATAAATCTCATAAGAAGACACTTTAATACTCATCCAAATTACACTCAAGAGTTCTTAAAAATCTTAATTTCGATAATTACACACAAGTCCTTTACATCCTTATAATTGCACAAAAGTCCCTAAGATATTTCTCATCTATAATTCTCTACAACCAACATTAAAATATATATATATATATATATATATATATACACACACATTAATTACAGTGTTCGTTTTATCGTCCCCAAATTGACTTTGTTCATACAAGATCATTTCATTTGTTAGTCACTTTGTTTTGCACATTTGACCATGATAAGATTTCATTTGTTTCTCTCTCACAACCTTAATACCACCTTCGGTTGTGAAAGTGACCATGCGAGCTTTTTATCACACTTGGATTCCTATTAAGAGAGGGAATTTGGATGCTTGAATTAAAGTGCGTTAGGCCGACATAATTTCAGGACAAATATCTGGTTCAACTACCCATCGTTTGACATCTCTGTTATCAAACAAATTTGATCCCAAATTGCGAGAACCATTCTTTGTATGCAGTGTAGCGTTCGTTTGTTGTCCCCTTATTTCACCTACGTCTTGAACCTTGAATGACATTTCTAATATATTATACTTTGAGAGTTTCATGTCGACAGTTGTTTCCTAAATCATGGCCACTTGGCCTCATTCAATTTATTCCGTTAACCAACCAAAATTCTCGCCTTAGATTCGAAAAAAAGGCAGGTTCACCTTTAACCATTTTAACCTCCAACTATATCTCATGTGGCCTAGCATATCACTGGAAGCCTTGGTTATACTTGTGGCCACCCACCACCTTACATCGTTTTCTTGAGATCCGAGAGTTTACATCATCAGTAGAAGATGAAAGACACGAGGTAATATAGAGCCCAAAGAGTTCAGCTTACTATGTAGAAGGAAGGGAAACCCATCCACATGCATCGATACACGTGCGACCCCTCTTGTCGAAGCATTAGGCATATAGGAACTTGGATTTTTCCTTTGCTCCCTAACCATGGAAGAACTTGACTACGACAACGGACATTTGAAGTATGAAGATGGGACCTTGTACCGAACAACAACGGACTTGCGGAACTAGATTTCTACCACCAACCATCCTTCCTCATCACGTTCGCTTTGCCCTAGATTGGCTACCAATTAGAGAGTGATCTAGTCAATGGAAGAGGCACCCGAACAGATATGAGAGTTACGTTGAGAGTAAAAGGGTGCTATGCAAACAATTCAACAACAGCACTTTCAAGAGAAAGGCACGCTCAAAAATCTTGAGGACAAAATTTATTTTAAGGGGGATAGATTGTAAATGAGCCATTTTTTTAAGCCTTAGGATTAAGAAAGTTAAATTAACCAAAACTTGGTTTTCAGATTAGGGTTAGTTCAAGAGTAAGAGTCCCGAAGGATTAAGCCTCGAATCGGATCCTGAAATAAAAAATAGTAAATCATAAAGATATATCTTAACCCCAAAAAAACCCATTGAAATACCCAAAAAAATCAATAAGACCAAAAACCCTAGAACCCCATAAGAAAAAGGAATATTACAATTTGGTCTAACATATTAACAAAATTTTAGAAATGACCCAATATGAAGACGTGCACAGATAATAAGACTGTAAGTCCAAAGAATAGGAAAGGTAAATGCCAACTGAAAAAATTAAGAGGAAAATTTACGCAAAAATTTAATTCCATAATTTTCAATAATTACACGCTTAACCCCAAACTTTAGGATAATTACACTTTTAGCCCAAGATACCCAACAATTGGTAAATGCATGCTAAGCCGTACACCTCTTACGAAAACACCGTAAAATTCTTTCATAATCACTCTAGAAATCATTAACAATTTTAGTTCTAACAAATTACATTCAAGTTCCTCAATTCTCTTTATCTGCACGAATGTCCCCGAGGCAATCCTCATCTCTTCTCTACAACAAGTACTAACTAATTAATAAGTATATAAAAGTACTCGATTTTAGATTATGAGATTAGCGATGAATATCCACAAAGGCTAGAACCCCGAAATTATATTAGGACGGGAACAAAATCCTATTATTCAAAGTAAAACTCTACATAATATTGAATTCTCTAATACTGAATTCTAGAAAACTAAATAATCATAAAATTACAAGTTTGTCCAAGAGGGTAGAGAAATTACGAAAAAGACACAAATTAAACCCAAGTGTAATTTTTACACAATCTTTTAAATCAAACAAGAACGAAACCCTAAAACTCAATATTTAAACCCAGAACCCTAGAAGAAACTTGAAACCAAAAATTCGAAACCCTAAAACCTCATAAAATCAAAGAATCACAATTATACAAATTGGCACAAGAAAGTTATGGATCATAGAAAGATAATAAATAAGACCCAAATAGTAATTCAAGTCCAAGTAGGCCCAAATCAAATTGCAAAGCCCAAGCCTTTTAAATTAAGCCCAGACTAATTTAGCCCAAGAAGAATTATAATTATAGCCCATATATTTAAGTCCAAAAAAGAATTTTAAGTATGACCAAAATATATTAAGCCCAACACATGTGAGGCCCATGAATATTAAGTGAAGCCTAATCCTAATCAAGCCTAAAAGAATTTAATTCAAAACCCAATAAGAATTTAAACCAAATCCAACAAAATTAAAACATTTGGCCCAAAATTTGACCCAATTACTTAATTAATTAAATTTTGAATTAAAATAATACAAAATAATTAAAACAAGTAAAATGACCAAAATACCCTTCCATGGTTGGTCATATGACATTTTTGCCATGTGTCAAAATTTTTTTTTTTTTAAAGAATTTCATGGTGACAATTTTGAAAATAAGATTAAATAATTCTAGTCAAATTAAATTAAAATTTAAGTAATATATATGTATATATTAAAATATGAAAAAATAAGTTAGGAAGAATAGAAATACGCTATTGAGTCAATCCAAGTAAAAGCTAGTAAACTAAAATTCAAATTTAAGTCAAATGGACACGTTGTTGTAAAAGAGTTTAATTTAGCCAAACCCTTAACACATAAATAATTAAATAGTACTAAAATGATTATAAATCACCAATATAATATACTAATTATAAAATAAATAAATTGTATCAATTCCATAGAAAAGTACCCAAAAATTATACATTAAGTTAATTTTGAAACTTTTCTTAATAATGTAGTATAAATACATCACCAAACCTTCAATATTTTAATAATAAGTCACAAAATCAAATTTGGAGTCCTAAAAATCTATCATATTCCTTCCAACAAGAAACCACACTCCACTCATCACACCACCTCCCATGTAACCAATAGAAGAGGCTCAACACCACCACTCACCACCCACCAGCATCATGGCCACCCACTAGCCCCTCTTCTATAAATTGAACCACCACCCACCACCAAAACCCAAAAATTCATTCTCCATGTCTCTATTATTCTAAAAAATCTCTGGAGTGTTGAAGAAGAAGAAGAAGAAGAAGAAGAAAAAGGAAGGAAGGAAGGAAGGAAGGAGAGCACTAAGATTAAGTCCTAACCTTGCTCCTTAACCCTAGGACTCAAACTCCACGTAAGTAACTCTCAAATTCTCTTTCTTAACCCTTTCAAATCTATCACAAACCCCCCTCACCTCATAGTCAAACAACAAATCAAGAATAAGAACTAAAATGCATGAAAAAAGCGTCATAATTAGGATTTAGGGACTGTTTTGAAATTTTTGTAACTTGCTATGTGATTGCATGTTATTATCTATGAGCTTTATGACTTCCATGAGTTCTAAAATTTTGATATATAAGTGTATAACGCATGCGTGCAAAGAAAATAGATCAAAATTTGACACACAAAGTGCTAGGTGGCTGGAACATAAATAGGCTTAAGATTTAAGGTATTTGAACACTTTGCTCCGATTTTTGAAACATTATAACTAAATCATGAAAAATAATCTGAGTGTGTTCTTTATGTCCAGACTTAGGTTTTTATGTTATCTTTCATCCAAAACTTGTTTGAACTGATTTGAGTGGATAGAACTTAAGATATCGCCTTTTACCAAAACATGTCATTTTTAGATAGTCTGTGTTGCAGAGCCCAAAATCTTATTTTCAAACGTGAACTGAGCTTAGTTGTCTTTATGAAAGTTGTAACCAACATGTTTATCTAACTATCTACCAAATATGAGCTTAAGATATTGAGATTGGAGTAGTCAAATAACCTTTGAAACTCTCTGTTGTTCTACAGCAATTAAAGGAACCCTCTTTCACATATTTTTGTGCAACCCAAAACCCCTCTTTTTGATGATCTTCTTCAAAAATGATTTTCATAAAAATTGTTGGTAACATGTTAATCTAGTTTCTGTCAAAAAATTAGATTCAAAAGTCTCTATTTGATCCCCCAAATTATTTTTAAACTCGCTGTTAAAAACTAACTCTACTAAGTGTCTGACGCCTCCTGAACATATTTTCTAAATTGGTCTATTCCTCCAACTTTTTTCTAAAGAATTATCCTATACACTATTCATAGGACTTGTAGAGCACATTTGGAACTAAAACATATTCAAAATAGAGCTTGCTAGAACCTGATTTGATACCCCAAAACCAAGACCAACAGAGACCTTTTTTTTGTAAAATTTATGTGTAGTGCTGAACCATTTTCATTTGTAAGGGCTAAATTACCTAATTGATAACAGAGAGAGTCAAGAGAAAACATAAAATAGAAAAGAGAGTTCTGAGAGTTGTATTTTCTGTGATAACATACTCAACCTATTCATTACAGTCCCTATACACTACTATATATAAACATTAACTGTTCTTGCTAACACGATACCGCCACACTTACAACTAAACTAAATATAACAGATTAACTAAACTGAATATAACAGATTTAGTTAATTACAGCTGTTGTTTGGTTAATATCCCCTCTTAAACTCATGGGAGGAGAAGCCATGAGTTTGGACAATAAACGAGTAAATTGAGGAGAAGATAAACTCTTAGTCAAAACATCAGCAATTTGATTGTCAGAGGAGATAAACTTAACAAGAAACCTTTTCGCGAACAAAGTGATAATTAATTTCAATGTATTTGGTGCAGGCGAGAAAGATCGGGTTTGACGCCAAATAGAGAGCAGAAACATTGTCACACCAAAGAACAGGAACAACAGAGAGGAAACCACAAAGATCTTTTAATAGCATGCGAAACTAATAAAGTTCGGCAGCAACCGAGGCAAGAGATCGATACTCAGCCTCTGTAGATGATTTGAAAACACTAGATTGCTTTTTAGATGACCAAGAAATCGATTTTGAACTAAGAAACAAAAAAAATCGAAAGTGAACTGTCGATCAAGAGGATCGCCAGCCCAATCGGTATCACAATAGGTTGAGAGGAAAAGAGAACTGGGATGATACCAAATACCATGGGTTATAGTGCCCTTGAGATAACGTAAAATGTGTTTAGTAGCTTGTAAATGGAAAGAGGTTGTAGAGTGCATAAACTGACAAATACGATTAACGAGAAAAGCAATGTCAGGACAACTAAAAGTAATGTACTGTAAAGCACCTACAAGGCTCCGATATCGAGTTGGATCGAAAAGACAACAACCAACCTCTTTGTGTAACTTGGAAGAGGGAGAAGACAGGGTGAGACAAGGTTTACAATCAACCATGTAATATTTCAATCGAAGGTCATAGATATACCTGGTTTGATTAAAAAACAAACGAGAAGAGGACATATAAATCTCGAGCCCAAGAAAAAAAGTAAGGGGACCCAAATCTTTAAGCTCAATGGTAGAACCGAGATCTTAGATAAGAGAAGAGATGGTGGAAGAATCCGATCCTATAAGAACAATATCATCAACATGTAGCAAGAGAACAGTAATGGAAGAGCTAGATTGAAGAGTAAAAAGAGAGGGATCCGCGAGAGACGCAACAAAGCTAAGAGAGAGTAAATGAGACGTGAAATGTTCAAACCAAGTGTGGGGTGCCAGTTTAACGCCATATAAAGACTTATGAAGTCGACAAACACAATTGGGAAATCGATAGTACACTTGGAGTGTATTGAGCAGGATCAACGGGATGATTAATTCTATACTGACTATATGAATTGATTCGCATCCCGTATTATCATGCATTGCACAAGCTCTTAATTCCGAAGTGATTGATTGATTGTGTTCAGATAATGTACAGTACTTTGAGTCATCAATGGTTAAGATTTCCTCCATGAGATCAACAATACCGATGAGTTGGGTTCTGGCGTTGTTCATCCGATGATCGATAATCAGCTGACGGTAACCACGTCTGATTTTAGGTTGAGGAGTTCCCCCTCGTGTGCTTAGCTTATTGGTTTGATTATGCCAAATCTGTACAGTAGGTCTTCGGATTCGGCATATCAAAAGGTTAAGCGGTGCAGTTGCGAGGAGAAGAGGATAATTAAATCGGGATGTCAGTAACCTAATTTATTTATCGGGAATCCATATCTTAAACGTGGAGAGAATTAAGTGCATTTGATAAATGGAAACTCAAGACATAATTTGAGTTAGGGCCGGGAGTTCAGTCAGGACCTTTAGTGGAATAAGTTCTAGTTCGTGCGAG
>JAULJZ010210475.1:0-42142 GCA_032270985.1 Heliamphora pulchella | reverse complement strand
TTATACGGTTTATAAGGTCGATCATATTTTTTATATTTGGGTTTATATTTATATTTAGACTTATATCGATTATATTTATGTGATTTTCTTTTCTTAATCTTTTTGGGTTTATATTTATATTTGGACTTATATCGATTATATTTATGTGATTTTCTTTTCTTAATCCGTTTATCTTTTTATCATAAAAAAATATGATTGACCTTATAAATCGTATAAAACATATAAAAGACAAAATAGTAAATATCAAAAAATATCCAATTATAAAAAGTCTAATAAAAATCAAAAATCAACAAATCAAGTATCAACAAGTAATGATAAATCTTGCTGAAAATGTGGCAAGATTGGTCATTTTACAAATAAATGTTATACTAAATAAAAAATAAATGAATAACATTGTTATGATGAATTAAAACAATAATTATGTAATTTATTATTAAATTCCAATCCCCCAAGTGATAATGAAGATTCTCAATCTGAATATAATTCTAATTATTCTCTAGATTTAGAAGAATTAAATCAAGATTTAATAATATCATCAAGTGATTCTGAAGAAGATAATAATAATCACTGTTGTAATAAACGCCGAACACAAAATGATTATTATCAAGTAATATTAAATATAAATGGCTTATCAATCAATGCCTTATCTAAACCTGAACAAGATATTTTAGATACATTGAATCAAATTAATGATCCAGAAATAACATCTAAAATAATACTTAAATATATAGATCAAGTTCTTGTTAGATCACAACAGTTTGAAAAGCGTACTCCACCAAAAGTTGATTTTAAAAATGTTTTAAAAAGACTTTAACAACAACAAAAAAAAATACCTACAATTAATGACATGTATCAAGAATTAAACCAATTAAAACAAGATATTAAAAATTTACAAGAAAGAATCTCAATCGTAGAAAATGAAAAAAGAGAGCCAATGCATTTTGCTTATGAATCATCCCCTAGTACTCAAGAAAGTACAAATGCATTACATAATGGAAAAAATAAAAATAAAAATAAAGGTATTATTATGCAAGAACCTGTTGATCTTAATTTAACAATAAATGAATCTAATTTTTCTTCATTAAATTAAATTATGTTTCAAAAATGGTATATAAAAATACACTTGGTAGTCCAAGAAGATTTTATTGTTGAGGTAATTGCATTAGTTGATTTTGGTGTTGATCTTAATTGTATAAGAGAAAGATTAATTCCTACTAAATATTTTAAAAAAACTAAACAAATTTTGCATACTGCTGATGACAGATCCATGAAAATAAATTACAAATTATCTAATGTTTACATTTGTAATCAAGGCATATGTTTTCAAACAGAATTTGTCTTAATCCAAAATTTATCTCAACACATGAATTTAGGTATCCCATTCTTAACAATGATTACCCCATTTAAAGTAACTCATGAAGGTATCTCTACAAAATCATTAGAAAATCAAGACATTAATTTTTCATTTATTTTTCTCCCACAACCACATACATTACAAGAATTAAAAACTAATTTAATTTTTAAACAAAAACAAATTCATTATTTACAAGAAGAATTATTGTCACACCCCAAACACCAAGGTCTCGCGAACGCCCACCCAAACACCGTTTGAATAAAAAGATTTGCAGTTGGAACATCATCAACTATAAAATATTACAATATTTGGATAAAGATCACCAAGTTTATCTCTCATAAACAAAAATCATGCAAACTCATATATGAATAAATATATTGCCGAAAAGCGTACAAAACCAGCCTTCTGAAACAGACATCACATGTAAAAGTATATGTCCAAAATAGGAAAACTATAGTAGGCTCTCTATCACCACAAGCCTCTAGGTCAACTCCACGTGGTCACCTGAAAATATTTTCACAGCAAAATCCCACACCGTGAGTCGAAGCTCAATAGGAAAAGACAATAAAGCTGTAAAGCAGCCTATGCAATTATACACACACGGCCTTAACCACAGGAGCCAAAAAGGGTTTTTCTCTAAAAAATCACAAGTTTTCCACTAAGCCAATACGGGCCTCAAAAACAGTTTTATCTCATAAAACTCACATTTTCATCCTTCAAACTATGCATATCACCCTAACAGATATCATGCCACAATTAAGGGAAACCTGTAATAAAATAGTAATAAGAACATGATCTTTGTTCACCAGGATCATACAACCGGAATGAAAACATTATTTTTCCACTCGGAACACACAACCGAGGAAAATGAAACGGTAAAACAGTTTTCCTCCACTCGGGTCACACAGCCGAGGAGAACACAAATAAATGAGATTCTATGTACCGACTCTGCCATATCGAAAAAGGTAACAACTATAGACTATCGTCCATTACCCTAGGCCCACAGGTTTGATAATGACAAGTTCTATACGGAGTCACGACAACGTAACTGTTTAATTTACGGGTCAAGCCCGAGGGTCCAGAGCACCCACCAACCACTCAATTTACGGGATCCAACCTGAAGGTACAGAGAACCTACTGCTTAATTTACGGGACCTGAGCCCGAGGGTACAAAACACCCAATCACTCAATTTAAGGGGACTAACCCGAAGGTACAGAGCACCTACGCTGCGCATGTTTTCGGACGTACACCGTGGAGCAATGGAAGCCCAACTCAACCAAACCCACTGTCACGGTACATCTATGGATAACATTTAAGAAAACCTGTAAAATAGTTTTACATCGCATGTATATAAAAGGAATTCCATCCATCAACATGGAGATCTACAAGCATGTAACAACATATGTTTAGTAAAATTGAGACTCAACCCCAAAGGTTAGCTCCAAACCTCCACAAACATGTATTTCATAAAAACACCTCGTTTCAAGCTCCTTTTGAAAACTATGGATCTCAACACATCCGAATCATGTATAAAATTGAGTAAAGGCATAAAACCCACTTTTACCGATAAATCAAGGTTTAAAACATGTAAACAGCATTTCATACATTTCTACCCGGTGAAAGCAAGTAAATTACATATGTCATCATTTTAACAGCAGTAGGTCTAGAATCCTACCTCAGAGAGCTAAAAACTCGACGCCTCAAAATCCAACCTCGTCGGAACGAGAATTCGTCCGGATGGATGTGAAGCCCATGTTGCCAACAATAAGGATCTACTATCCGTCCGCGAAAAACTAAGCCCCGGGCCTCCCGAAAGCTAGAGAGAAGGTAGAGAAAAGATGGAGAGAAAGAGAATTGCTTGAAAATAGATATTTTGAGCCTCAAAAGATATTTATAACCTTTTATAGAAATTCACGCCCAGGAATGGTAAACAAGATGAACCATATAAATGTAGGAAGCATACAAATTGAAATTACACTTAATCCGATCACTCCAATAGAGAGAGAATGGAGATAGAGAAACTGGAGATTCAAACAGAATACCTGGATAGCTAATGAATCTTTAAGTCGGGAAATGGTGATCAGCAGTCCAATCTTCAAGTGATGATCCCATCTAAGTTAGGGTTTTAGTATTGATGTCAGAGGTCCGGCTCTTGGTACTTCGGTAGGATTTCGGCGTCGGGGCTCGTACTCTCTCGATACTTCGACAGAGTTTCTTTCACTAAAATTCTATTCTTAAAACGTACCAGGGGGTACGGTATTTATAGAATCCTTCAACTAATAAAATGTTGACACATTTTAGTACACGTAGGCCATTCGGAGTTAACAGTCGCCACAACAAGTGCAGTTTCCAAGAGGTTCTATTGGCGGTCGCCACAATAGAGTTGGCGATCCCAAGATTCAATGTGGTGGTCGCTACTTCTGGCTAGGGTTTTCAAGAGGTTCCAATGGTGGGTGCCACAATGAACATGGCAACCCCAAGGTTTTAACGTGGTGGTTCAATGATGATTTCACTGATTTGAAGGTTTTGATCATTGGGTTCAAATACCGAGTTTGGATCATTTTTTGAGGATCGTACTGAAGCACCATTCTAATTGTTTTCATCATTAGATTCACCTGGATCAACGTAAGATTAGGCGGGGTCAAATTGAAGTGTTTACAGTTGCCCCTCTTTGATATAACTTGCATAGCAACGCATGATGCAAGTTATATCAAAGATCTAGAGACAACATTCATTTGAACGAACCGTCAATCTTAAGCCACAGACACACAAGCATGCATATGATGTTGGTTGTACTCAAATTTTTATCGAGCTGCCTACGTACCCGTTTGATAGGGATCAGACCAAAACGTAGTTCTTGGAACAAATGCATAAATGTAAGAGAATAAACATGATGCGCTAACATGATGCAAACATCAATATGATCAAATAAACCCTAAAGATCGAGTCAAAATCTAAAGGGAGCACGAACAAACAAGTTAACGATCGAGTCAAGACTTTAAAATTAAATTTATCGGGAGAACACCACGGAAAACACAACAAGAGAAAGACACACAAGACTGAAAAATTATTATTTATTTTTCAAAACAACACACAAGATTTAAAAAATTAGTTTTTAAAAACACACACACAAGATTTAAAAATTACTTTTGAAAAGCCCACACAACTTAAACATATATAATAATTAAAACGAAACACAGATTAATGAAAGATACACACAATATTTATTAATAAAAACAAATAATAATAAACCTAAAAAACACACAATAGTCACACACAAAACAAACAGAAAACACCCAAAACATCCCCTTTCAAAACCCCAAAACATAATGATGGCAGACTGACACGTAATCGCCAACTCTAAAGTTGGCGGTCGCTTGGTCCAAACCCCAAAGATATGACGTGACCGCTGACATCCCGGCGGCCGCCGAGACTAAACCCTTCTGACATGACGGTCGTCGTGACTAAAACCCTTTCAGCATGGCAGTCGCCATGAAAAGCTTGAACAACCCAATGGTCGCCAACAATGAAGGTAGAAACCGCCACCTCCAGACGCGCATATGGCCCCCTAGGCCGTGCGAGTTAAGTTCATTCTCTCATACTCACACTCTCTCTAGCTCCTCTGCTCTCTCGAACTCCCTCACCTTCCTTTGTTGTTCGTCGGACTTTTGTACCTTTTCCTTTTCTTTTCCTGACATGGCGGGACGCGGGCACCTTGACGATATTGCGGGAGCTATACAGGATTTTTCTGTGGGTGAGAGCTCCACCATGGGGACTCTTGGAGGCATGACCACCAGCCTCCCCGCCAGCGGGGTTACCATCACTTAGCCCTCTATTGCGATGGATGCCCTTGTTCTTGAGGCGGAGCGTGCCTCCCACCGTGCTGCTGAGGAGGTACGGGCAGATGCCGAGGTACAGGCGGCTGCAGATGCTGCTACTGCGGCTGAGATGGCTGATTTCCTTGATCCAAATGCTTGAGAGGGTCATCCAGCACCCTTCGACTTGTACACATACGCCTCCGCATCCCACCGCCTGGGTCCGGGTGGGATGAGGCACTACGAGCCGCTAGTCGACGCCGTTGCTGCTGGCGTTCTCCTTCTAGAGCCTGACTAGCACATCTCTAACCGGCGTCCATCTGTAGGTTTCCTATATTTGCTGTTCAATTCCAAAGCATGTTGTATTTTATATCTCAAACATAGATACATGTCTAGGATCTCCTGTGATATGTTGTGATATAATGTGATATGATGATGACATGATGACGATATGATGCAATATGATGATGATGATGATACGTGATATCTATGCAATGTTTGAGATCTGAACATGTAATCAATTAAAGAATAAATTTAGACGTCAAACTAAAAACCTAGCCTAGGTATCTATGTAAAGCAGATTAAAATAGTAAGAACATTAAGATTAGAGTTTTGATGTAAATAATAAAGAGATTGATTTTTCACTTTTATTTTTGAGAAAACAAAAAAACATAGGGGATTGGTTTTTGTTTTTGTTTTTTTTTTTTGGGGGGGGGGGGGGGGGGGGGGATATATAGAATTACGGGGAGAATTTTTTCAACAATTTGGAAAAATTTTCAAAAATTCTAAAAAATTGAGAAATTTTTTTTCAAAAATCCTAAAAATTAAGGAAAATTTTCTTCAAAAATCCAAAAAAATTGGAAAAAATTTTCAAAAATCTTAAAAATTAGGAAAATATTTTTCAAAAAAATCCTAAAAATTAGGGAATTTTTTTTAAAAAAATCTTTAAAATTTGGAATTTTTTTTCAAAAATCCTAAAAATTAGGAATTTGTTTTTATAAAAATCCTAAAAATTAGGGGAAAATTTTTCAAAAATCCTAAAAATTTGAGAAAAATTTTCAAAAATCTTAAAAATTAGGGAAAGTTTTTTCAAAAATCCTAAAAATTTGAGAAATTTTTTTAAAAATCCTAAAAATTAGGGAAAAGTTTTTCAAAAATCCTAAAAATTGGAAAACTTTTTTTTCAAAAATCTTAAGGGGCAACATAGAATCTAAGGGGTTTGATTTTTTGTATTTTTTTAATTTATATTTGGGAAAAACATAAAGTAATTTAGGATAGAGATTTGCCTGGCGCACCAGAGCTTAGGGTGCTTAGTCTCCTAGGGTTTGGGGTTCTTAGTCTTCTACTAAGATGTACAAGAACCAAAAGATCGTCACTCAGACATGAGTCTAGGGTTGAAAGGATTTACCTGTTGCACTAGGGCTTTAGGGTGCCTAGTCTTCTAGGACTTGGGGTTTTTAGTCTTCTCCTAGGACGTGTAAGAACCAAAGGATCGTCACTCACACACAAACCTAAGGTTGAAAGGATTTTCCTGGCGCACCAAGGCATTAGGGTGTTTAGTCTTCTGGGGCTTAGGATTCCTATTCTTCTATTAGGACATGCAAGAACCAAAGGATTGTCACTCACACATGAATCTAGGGTTGAAAGGATTTGCCTGGCGCACCAAGGCTTTAGGGTGCCTAGTTTTCTAGAGCTTAGGATTTCTAGTCTTCTACTAGGACGTGCAAAATTTACTTGGCGCACCAGGGCTTAGGGTGCCTAGTCTTCTAGGACTTGAGAGATTTTTCTGGAGCACCAGGGCTTAGGGTGCCTAGTCTTCTAGGGTTTGAAAGATTTGCCTAGTGCACTAAGGCTTATGGTGCCTAGTTTTCTAGGGTTTCAAAGAACCGAAGGGTCGTCACGAACCTAGGGTTTATATTGCTTTCCATTACTTTTTGCATTCCATTTGTTGACTGTTCTTATATATTCTGCTCATTTTCTTCTTTTCAGGCTGGCCATTACGTCCAGCGCTTCGGGGGCTCTGCCTCAGACTAGGTGTTAGAGTGATATGATGCCCTCCTCGCTCCTAGCCGGGCTCTTGTTGATGCTTTTGGCTTTACTCGGTTCATATTCTTATTGGGTAGGACGAGCAATGACCGGGTCTGGCTCACGGATCTGGCTGAGAAGTGGTGGGATATAACCAACACCTTTCACTTTACTACATTTGAGGCTACTCTAACACCTCTAGACTTTTTGTTGATCATCGGCATCAGAGTCGGCAGTTATCCCATCCCATTTGATCCTACTATTGCTCGATCCATTGACACACTAATGTACCTGCTTGGAGCTGTTCTAGTCCAGATGGACAAAGATCGAGTCAGGTACACTTGGTTCTTCAATCACTTCCGTCATTTTCATTGCTCTAAGCCCTGCCACTTTGAGTGGGTCGCCCGTGGATTTCTTCTCTACATGTTCGGTACCTCCTTGTTCTCAAACAAGGAGAATACCGTTCGTCTGCATTATCTGGGTGCGCTCTCCCGCCTTGATCGAGTAGCTATATACGACTGGGGAGGAGCTGCTCTTGCTATACTCTATGGCTTCATGAGAGCCATGACCCGGTTCTCTCAAGAGCTCAACATCGGAGGATACTGGAGAGTTTGGGAGGTATATTTTAGTTTATGCACATCATTCATTCATTTCTGTTATCTATTATCCATTATCTACTTGCTGAAATCTTTACTTTGCAGCTTTGGATTTACGAGTTCCTTGGGCTTCATGTCTCGGCGAACTCTTTTGTAGAACCTCTATTCATTCCCCGTGTAGCTCGGTGGTCTCGAGGTTTGAAGAGTAAGAAAGATGGGGGGAAGGATATCGATAGATTTCGGGCATCTTTAGACCAGTTGACCCCTGACCAAGTACCATTTTTCACTGCTTATTGTACTGTACATTGCTCTTTGTATCATACTATTCAATGTTCACTGTGCTAATTACTGTTCTCTGCACTGAACTGATTACTGAACACTGAACTGATTACTGTTCTCCGCACTACACTATTTACTGAACACTGAACTGATTACTGCTCACGACTCACTGTACTGATCACTACACTATTCACAAAACCTTGTTCTGCACACTGATCACTTCACTGTACTGCTTACTGTATGGTTTGCTGGTCCCTATTTTGTACTGTTCATTGCTTTTTGTTCTTTTGTTTCCTATATCGTTCACTAAATTTTTGCAGGTGCAATAGGATGTTTGGCATGGGGTGGAGGATCAAGCTGGCGCGGACCTGATGCGCAGCCGAGAGGTTACCTCGATGCGAATTCTGCTGGAGGGTCCTTTCGGTCTAGACTACTACCTCGGAGAGAGGGTGGTCTGCCAGTCACTTGGCTTCGACCACTTTAGGATTCCCGTGGTCCCTCCAGCCCGTATGCGCTAGACCGACCTCTTGAGCCGCGTCGAGATGCTTCTGAAGATGGTGGGGACTCACGCCACGGAGCTACTGGTGCCATAGGGAGATTACATGGCTTGGGCTCGGGCGCACTTATTCGGATCACTTGGTTCAGGTCCAGCTGTGCCTGGTGACAGGAAAAGGAGACGGGCACCAAAGGCTGCTGATGCTTGTGCTAGAGCTGGAGTTGATGCTGCTGGAGCTGCTGCTGCGGAGAGGCTTGTTGAGAGACCTACTGGAGCTAGTGCTAGAGGAAGCATGGGTCCTGATATCCCGTGGGATATCCAGACTGTGGCATACGGCTTCCCTTTTCCTCTTTCAATTCCAGTTCCACCATCATCTGAGTTTTAGGCTAAGATTGGCCAGGTCTGTCTTTTATTCTTCCACCTTTCTTTCAGTTACTTCTTTATATGTCTAGCTCTCTTGAACTGCACTCTTTTGTTCTTTGTAGATTGATCGAGCGTGGCTGGATCGCACGGTGCTGATGGTTACTAGTCTGAGGGCACTGGTTCATCAAATGGATGCCACTATTCGAGCAGCTGGCATCACTTTTACACCGGTGGCCATAATGAGTATCTTACAGCCCTTTTAACTTTTCTTCACTTTTCTATATTATGTTTTGATTCTTACTTCCTTTTTGACAGCCTCCAGTACCACCTGCTGTCATAGCACAGCCACAAGCTCCAGTCCAGCTTCGTGCTTCGGTCCCAGCTCTAACTCGAGGTCGTGGGTCCCGTACCTCTTCCTCTAGAGCTCGCTCCATCCCTTCTGCCAGGAGTCGCTCCTGGGTAGTGTCCTCTTCCTCCTGCAGTGATGATAGTTATGACCTAGAGGAGCTATTTGAGGACGTTAACTCTGACGAGGCTGGTCCTTCTTCCCGTCGGATCTGTTGGAGGCGATGAGTGACGAGACAGATTTTCCCACCCCTTTAGATACATTTACTTTATGGTACATTCAGATACATTTGGTTTTTATGGGCCTGTGCGCCCTAGTTTCATCTTCATACATTTTTATACGTTTATTTTGGTACATTCAATTTTTATGGGCCTGCGTGCCCCAGTTTCACTGGTTGTTGGGCCTGCATGCCTCAGTTTCACACTTTTGATACATTCTGCGACATTCTGATGCATTTGGGCTTTCATGCCTTTTTTACTACTTTATATACTCATCTGTTTGCATGGTTTATCTTTTTCACTGCTCAAACTATTATGGATGTATAATACAAGTCTTAAAACTTTACACGTACTATAGAAACTGTAAACATACACATCCACCATTTTTGAACATGGCAGTCGCCACAATCCATGGTGGAAGTCACCACATAATCTAAGAGCCACATGGAGGTTGCTCGGTCAACAGGGTGACATCACTATACTGTGTACTTTTAAGCAGGTGGCCCTATACTCCAAGGTGGCGGTCGTCATAATGAGTGTACCTCTTTTGAACTTTTAACACCCAGCTCTCTCATGTCTTATAAATACAGCTCTAAAGGTCTCCCATTTCTTGTCACTTTCATCTAGATGGCTTCTTTCTATGGTCCGCTCTCTGCATGGATTGAGGAGTTCTCCCATATCGAACGCCTAAACTTTGCCTCTTTCGACATCAAGTCCATGTTTTCCCTGATGGCCATAAAGACTAACGGGCCATTATTGAAAGCTGCTGCTCAGTTATGAGACCCACAAACCCATGTCTTCTGTTTTGGTTTGGAGGAGTTATGCCCCACTATGGAGGAATTTGCTTCTATTCTAGTCCTAACCCCACGGAGTTCTATTGTTTTTCCCACTTTCTTCCTTTTATCTTGGTAACAGATAATACAACTCTGTGGCTTGTCTAGGGTGGAAGCTTCTCTCTTGATATCTGACGAATGCCTTGACATTCCTTAGATTATTGAGAGGTTTCATCCTATCGGAGATCTTTGCAACCTTGACTTTTAGTTGTGACGACGATATGCTCTGTGTTTCTGCCTATTGGCACAGTACCTTCTCGTTCCTTCTGATGGACGAGTTAGCTGCACACTAGTGGACATTGTGGACCAAATGTGGTTGGGAAAAGAATTTATCCCGCTGGTTCTAGCCGAGACGCTGATGGTCTGGACGCTGTTCACCATGACGAGACTATCACCTTTGCTGGCAGCCCCTTACTTCTTCAGGTAAACTCGACACCTTTCACAGTGTCGGCTAAAAACACACTCCCCCTTATAGTTTCCTTTCACTTATCTCTTTCACAAATCTTCAATGATCAATTCATCCACTGCCCGGGTCTTTATCGAGGGCCTTCTGCTGCACTCTCAAGGGGATCTATTTCATCCAATCTCAACCATGACAGGTGCATTCATGCCAAACTGTACCCAAAATTCTTATACGCTCATATTTTGTTATATATTTTGATGTCATCTGAGGTCGCTTTCTCAGTTCCCTAGCTGGTCCCCTTCTACCCTTTTATCTTGTTCAGGCTCGAGTTCCAAAGGTTCATCATCATATCCTCTGTCCATCTCGTAATCCTTATCGGTCATCTGGGACTCCCTTCTAATCTACTTCCCAGCTTTCCTTTTACTGATTTCTCTTGCCTTTCAATCTCTTTTGCAGGTCTGGCTGATGGAGAAGGTGAACCTCTTGCAGAAATCTCATACGGATAGGTACAGTGCTATAGCTCTCCTCTATCACCCTTATTATCAGATATGCAGTACTGAGGCAGCTTGGCGACAATATCTCTCTTCCTTGACAAGCCAAACATCACTTGGTAGTGTTCCTAGTGGTGGATCCCTACCATGACCCTAACTACTGTAGATCACCCCAACATTCTGCTGATCAGCTTACGATTGTCCACCTTCTACTATCCTCATTGGATTATACGACAGTTTGGTTGAAGCCAGATTATCTTTCATGGTGTTCGAGACCGTTTATTTTTATCTTTACTGTGGGCCCTATTTCTAGCATTATATTATGAGACTTAGCTGTCTCGTTCATAGATGGAGATGCAAGAACTGTAGTGCCCGAGGCTTGGTGTAGGATAGGGAGAAGAGACACAAAGAATAAGGAAAACATAAAGCAAAAAGGAGAAAGATTTGAGGCACCCCGTTTTGTTTAAAGATTTCATAACTTTCCTTTTATTTTGTTTGTAGAGTTTAGGACTTGTGCTCCCTTTCTTTTATTTTCAAGACCTTGTAACCCAAGCTAAAGTAATGAAAATCCCACATTATGTTTAAGAAGGTTCAAAATTATCCAAAATTTTTTAATTTTTGCAATTAAATGACTTTATTATCAAAATCTAAAAATAAATTTGTATTGGTCTTACTCAGATTTAAAAATGGTTAAAATAAAGAAATGTGATAGACTTCTTAAAAAGAAGCTGCCTACGTATCTCAAGAAAGTGAAATCAGGCCTTAACGTAGTTCGAGCTCAGTTTTCTCTCGGGTATTGACGCTCTCCTTTTATGATATCTTAACTTTTGCCAAGGTCGCCCTTTCAGGTTTTCGGCCTTGCGGGATGCTCTAACTTTTGCCTAAGCCACCTTTTTGGCTTTCAACTCAGCAAGTTTTTATTTTATCTTTATTTTTTTCTCTCAAGAGTAGTACTTTTTGAGCTGGTCAAGGTTGACTGGAGTGGATAACACATTGTCATCTAAATCCATGATGATAACTGCATCACTGGTCATGATGATTTTGATTAGAAACGGCCAGGACTAGTTTGGCTTGAACATGCTCCTTGGGTCGAAAATGGGAGTTCTAATTTCCTTAAGAATCAAATCTCCTTCTCTAAGATCTCAGGTCTTGACCTTCTTGTTGAATACTCAAGCTATCCTCCTTTGGTATCTTTGTATATGAAATAGAGTATGCAGCCTTCTTTCATCAAACAAAAGCAACTCTTCTATTCGGTTCCTCTGCCATTATGCTTTTGGAGTACTGGTCTCGGCCACTGCCCTTAGTGAAGAGAATTCCACCTCAATGGGAAGCACGGCTTTCATCCCGTACACTAACGAGTACGGTGTGGTTCCCGTTGAAGTTCTAATCGACGTCTTGTATCCCTAGAGTGCAAATGGTAGATGTTCTGGCCAATTCTTATATGAGCTGATCATCTTTTGCAGAATCTTCTTGACGTTCTTGTTTGTTGCCTCAACTATCCCATTGTTCTGTGGCCGATATGGTGACGATTTATGGGCCACTGTTTGGTATTTTTTGAAGAGATCCAATACCTCACCTTGGAAGTGTGAGCCATTATATGAAATAACCTCATGAGGTCCCGTACTGACAAATGATGTTTTGTCTGATGAACTTGGCAACATGTGAAGCTTTTAGTACCGAGTAAGAGGCTGCTTCCACCCACTTGGTAAAATAATCAATGGCCACTAAAATGAACTTGTGCCCATTTGACGCCTTCGGTGTTACTTTGCCAATCACATCAATGTCTCATACTGAGAATGGCCATGGCGACATCAGGTTGTACAATTGAGATGGGGGAACGTGCATAAGGTTTGCATAAATCTAACACTTATGACATTTTTGCATGAACTATATACAATCTGTCTCCATTGTCATCCAACGGTTCAATGATGATTTCACTGGTTTAAAAGTTTTGATCATTGGGTTTAAATACCAAGCTTGGATTATTTTTCGATGATCGTACTGAAACACCATTCCAATTGTTTTCATCATCGGACTCACCTGAATTAACTTAAGATTAGGCGGGGTCAAATTGGGGTGTCTACACATGTCCATCCATAAAGGATAGAATTTCATTTTTAGCCACTAAATCTATTAATAAGTCAGCTATGGGCATAGGGTACTTATCTTTTGGGTTTACTGTATTAAGGTTTTGATAATCAATATAAACTCTTAATTTTTCATTCTTTTTCATCACTGGGACTATATTAGATAACCATTCAACACATCTAGCCGTTCTAATATATCCTGCTTTCAATAACCTTTCAATTTCTTCTTTTATCAGAAGAACTATTTCATTACTCATTCTTTTAGGTGGTTGTTTATGAGGCAAGAAATTAGGTTTAATAAGTAGTCGATGTTCTACCAAATTCCTATCTAAACTTGATATTTCTTCATATTTTCATGCAAAACAATCTTTATATTCACTAAGAAGACTTATAAGTTTTCTTTTCATTTCATCATTTAACTCATAACTCACAAAAACATGTCTAAAATCATTACAAGATCGTAAATTAACCTCATCTAATTTATCCTGCACTTCTACACGAACATCATCTAGTTTTACCGGTGCAGTCGTAAGTTCTTCTACTGAGAAACTCTGACAATTGTCTGGGCTATCATCTAACACACATTTAGCCCAATTACAATCGAAAGCATTTTCTTCTAACAGTCTTCTTTCGAGAAAAAAAATATATGAAATCTTTGAAAAGTAGACTTTATTGTTTCTTCCTCTTTCGTCATAGGATTACAGTCCACTAATCCTTTTTTTTAATTATTTTTGCTTTTAACTATACGCCTCTTAATTATATTAGGTATCGAAAAATTCTAACTGGCTTTCTTGAATCTTTCTCGTATCACGTGCAACACCTGCTCCCCTAACAGACTGAAATTATTAATCATTTCAAATGATGAGTCTCCTTCAGGCTTGTATAATGGTGCTTCAACATCGTTGGTTTTAGCAAAAAATGAATTCTTGTCAGCTCAACATATCTCCATATCTTTGCCTCCTTCGTCATCTCTTTGTGTTAAAAAAATAAGAGCTTGGTGCAGGGATGATGGGACACATCCATTGGAATGTATCCAATCTCGACCTAAAATGATGTTATAATTTGAAGACGAGTCTACCACAAAGAAAGTAGCATTCATCTTCTTTCCACCAATTAACAATCGCAATGCTAAAACACCTCACGTTGACGAAGCTCTTCCAACAAAATTACTTACTTTAACTTCGGTTGACAATAGATCACTTTCTTTCTTATCCAATACCTTCAACATCCTTGAAGGTAAAATATTAATTACAGCTCCATTATCGATCAAAACTCTATCAATACTTTTACCACCAACGACAGCTGTAACATACAATGGTTTCAAATGTTTTATCAAAGTTTCCTCCGGCACCTGTATTACCACTTGAGACATTCCAGTCCAATCTTTCTCAATGCCTATAGTTTGTGACAGGGGCATTCTTTTTCCCATTTCATCTATAATAATAGCAGCTTTTGATCTATCTTCAACATCCCTATCGAGACTAACATGTTGATTTGGCTTTGCCTGAAACACTTTTAGCAGAATCAAAATCATGTTACAGTTGACGTTAGATGTTATCGATCCAAACTGAATTGCTGCTTCTAGTCTTCCGTAGAAATCACTTGAATCATTCGAATTCTGACGTGTTTCTTTCCTATAAGCACATGATTCCTATCTCTATCTTCATCCATATCTGATGCCTTGATTGGTTATGGTTCGTCATCATCAGACAATAACAACTTTTTAACCTCTTCGAGTTTTCTTGCCAAAGCTTCTTTTGCAGTATTTTGTTGCCTCCCGGCCTTTTGATCAGGCTGATCATAAATTGTAGGTTTGATTCCCTCTCTGATCCATACCATATTTGGTGTAGGTCGAGCACGAGATGGTGGACTTCTTGGGTAGTCTGGATGCACATCTAGTAAAGCTCTAGCAGCGAAGTTCTTTTGTAATCTTCTCTTTTGTGTTGTGGTTGCTGGGGTATACCAACCTTTCTAAAGATGAAAATTTTGGGTGTCTTGCTCTTTTCCGTCAATCAGTCGATAGAAATGTAGGTCTAACAATTCTTCTTAGCTCATCAAAATGTCGACTGTGTTGAAACCCTTTCCAAGGTGTTGGTTTCCCATGAGGCCTCAGAACTGGTCTTCTTTCTTTATGTTTCATCTCCTGAGTGCCCGACAAATAAGGGGCAACTGGATTTCCTTTCATAAGGAATGGTCCATCATTCGGCCCATACATTTCTACTTCACATGGACCAAACATTCCAGGGTCTGGTCCTTCATATATGAACTTTGTCCTATTATAAATTTTTTAGATCTCCTCCTCCCATTGTATTGAAACGAAGAACTGCTTCTGAAAAATATGTTTTCATTTCTTTTTCTGCTATTTCAATTTCAGCTTCTTATACTGATCTACGACATCTTATACATATATACCTTTGCTTAGCAGGCTCTGGCATTTTTGCTTTACCCTTGTTAGACCTAGTTGGCTTTTCATGTTGTGCCATTCTGTCATGCACAATTACACTAGGTAGTTTCCTTACAGTCTTTCCTAAATCGGCTGTGATCATGTTAATGTTTATCATATTGGGAAATGGATCACTATCCACTTCCATCACTTCTTTTCCCTTCGCATATTGCAGCATTCCCTTTTGAATCAAGTCCTGTACAACATTTCGAAAAGTTATGCAATTGTTAGTAGAATGCCTAAAAGAGTTGTGCCATTGGCAATATTCTTTGCCCTTCCTTTCTTTGTCAGGTGGGATCGTATGGCCATTGGACAAGGTAATGAACCTTTATTTCATCATTTCATTGAATAGTTCATCCGCTTTCGATAAGTCGAATGAGTACTGTCGCATGACTAATGATTGGTTCTTTCTGTTTGGCTGTGTTGATGGCATAATCAAAGACTTTTTAATTCGTTGTAATGTATCACAGATAATTGGTATTTTTCCAATTATATGTGCGACATCTATTTTTATATCTCCTTCGACCTCTTGATAATAAGTTTCTAAGGCCGTAAATTTCCTTTACATCTCTTCCTTTAACAAGCTTTCATATCTAGTTGCTCTTGAAGCTAATTCAAGAAAATCTTTAAATTTCATTCCTTTGAACTTTTTTCTTAGTTTGTGATCAATTCTGGGCTAGTTTGACTATTTCAGTTTCAGGTAAATAAATATGACACCTATTCCTGAGTCTTTTAAACTTGCTAATAAAAACTGTTCGGTTGTTTCCATCGAACTTTGCCTAATTTTGGCCAAGTCGACCATTGTTATCTCAGGTTCAATTCTCAGAAACTGAGCATGGAACTGTTCTTTCATTTCTTGCTATGTTTGAATTAAATTAGTGGGTAAATTGATTAACCATGTAAATGCTATCTTGGTCAATGAATGTGGGAATAGCTTCATTTTAAGGTAATCACTTTCACCTACTTCTCCACATTATAAAGTGAAACGACCAATGTGTTCAATGGTTGATTGACTTTCTTCTCCCAAAAATAAAGTAAATTTAGGTATCTTGTAGTTTATTAGAAAACCTAAATTATCTACCCAATATGGATATGGTTTTCAAAACATAGGTCTTTCATTCCTTCGAAGAGCAAGACCATGTAAGTCCTAAACAATCTCTACAAGCGAAGTTAAATAAATTGTTCAACCGGAGGGATAGGTTGTTCAACCCTGAATGGATCCACAACTGGTGGAGTCGAGTAAACCGAATCTACCACAGGCGAAGTTAAATAAGTCCCTAGTGAGGGTGTATTGGAATTATGTCACGGCCCACACTCCGGGTCACGCGAAAAGCTACCGAACATCTTCAAACTGTCCCAACACAAAAATGGATTTAAAATGGGAAATCCAAAATAAGGCAAAAATCTTTGTAAAACGTACTACCGAAGGTTTATCCAATTTGAATGAGTAGCCAAGAGACTACGGTCATGGTCCCACAAGCCAAACCCCCTTTTTTTTTAAATTGACTTTTTGGGTAAAGAAAATCATTTCAAAAAGATGTGGAAGCCGTTCAAAAATTTTTCTCGAGTTTAAAAGTTTAAATGAAGTATAAACCATTTCAAAACCCTATTTGTAAAGCATTGCACCCAGCATTGAAAAACATAATAAGAAACTACGAAAAACAACAGCTAACCCAAGGTTCTCTCGAAAGCATTAAAATATACATACATCCATAAGAACTATATACGCATTACAATATGTTATACTCAAACATGAAACATATACAGGAAGGTATAAACTACCTAATAAAGACCAAACAATGGGGTCTTATCAACAGCCACCTCTGGGAACCTCAAGGTCACCACATAGGACCACGTCTACCTGAAAACGGTTTTACAACAAAATTCCACACCGTGAGACGAAACCCAATAGAAAAAATAGACAGTAAAACTATAAAGCAAGTTATGCAATCATAAGCATACAGGCTCAACCACAGGAGCAAAAAGGTTTTCCTTCCAAAATCATAAGTTTTTTGTCAGATTAACACGAGTCTCAAAAAGGTTTTATTTCATAAAATCCCTCATTTTCAACCTTAAAACCATGCATATCATCCTCACAGATATCATACCACAGTTAAGGGAAAACAGTAATCAAAAACTTGATTTTACTCACCCGGATCACACAACCGGGATCAAAATGTTATTTTTCTACTCGGAACACACAACCGAGGAAAAAGATATAATGAAATCCTATCATGAGTCTCAAAAAAATTTTATCTCACAAAATCTCACATTTTTCATCTTTCAAACTATTCATATCATTCTAACAGTTATCATGCCACAATTAAGGAAAAGCTGTAGATAAACAACAAGCTCTACTTAGGCCACACAGCCGAGGAGAAAGATAAAATGTAAACCTATGTACCGACTCTGACACACAGGATACCAATTTCACAAAACACCTCGTTTTCAAACCTTCTTTCGAAAATTACGAATATCACGCATCCGAAACATGTACACAACCAAGAAAAGGCATAAAAATCAACTTTTACCCAAAACCAAGATTTACACATGAAAATTACATTTGATATATTTTCTACCCGGTAAAAATACATATAATCACATATATCACCCTTATACAGCAGTAGGGTCTAGAATCTTACCTCGGTGAGCCAAAGCTCGACACCTCAAAAATTAAACCTCGACGAAACATAATTCTGTCCCGATGAACGCGAAACCCCCGGCACCAACATCAAGGATCCGCTGTCAGTTTGCTAAAAACTGAGCCCCAGGCCCATCAAAATCTAGAGAGAAGGCAGAGAGAACCGAAACTTAGCTTAGAAGTAATGAATTTTCAAAATATCTCAGCCCCTAGATATTTATAGAACACAAAATTTTCACTATCCTGTCGATCGAACCCCCATGTCCAGTCGACCGAACTCAAAATTCTTGGTTCAGTCAACTAGGCCAAGCCCTCCAATCTACCGAACTGCTGGGTAGTGTGTTTTTTTGCGTCAAACTGGTTTTTCAACTTTAAACCAAGCCAAACATGCCTCTTCCAAACCCGAACAAGCGTAAAAGATATGCCAAAAACATCATTAAGGTTATGAGATAACTCGAATTTTCCAAAATAACACGGGTCAGGGTCTCACAACTCTCCCCCTCTTAAAGGAATTTCGTCCCCAAAATTCAACACTGAAACTCAAACCAACCACTGTGCCACAACCATTAACAATCTCAGATGCAAACCCAGCAACACTGTACAACAGCATAAATGCTCCAGCAGTTGAAATTTCCAACCTGCCGTCACACGGGGTAAACACGACTTGAAAATTCAATCTCCACACAAACTGCCCGCACGTGCAAGTCCCATTAACACAACTGTCATCCATGAGACATCCATAAATACTAGATCAAGATTCAAATCACACTGTCAAACCTCAAAACATAACTCTCGCCGAACACAAATTGTCCAACGACAAACGCATCATACGAAACCAATCCACCATGGTAATTGATCTCAAACACTCTCTATACCCGAACATAGAGACGACCACCCCTTCGTTCTTACACTGTCACAAGCTGGCTCAATCACACCTCACAATGCACACCAAGGACTATCTCTACGAGTCCAAACACATGATGTCGAACCTTGACATGGGTCTCTTGAAGTTACATACTGCACGCACAAACTTTACTCAAGTTCTGACGCTCACCAAACGTCTACTGACTTTGATACCACATCATTGCCCTACTGATGCTAATCAATGCCATCACGAACCTGACACAACACCCATGCACAAGCCACGACACAAGCACCCGACTCCAGAGAGAAGCTCACTTACTCACCTAGAATACCAAAAAAAATGAATCTCTGCAAACCTTCAACCTTCATCCTCTATCCGATCTTCCATCACAAACCACAATTCTTACCTTTAAGGAACAAACACGGTTCCACACAACCAAAAACCAATCCAGCATCACCGCTACGAGGTCACCTGATCTCAACGAGTCACTTGACCAAACACGTTACGCAGACGGAACATCTTAGAGGTTTTCAAAACCTATACAAACCTAACCATGTTGCACGGGCAACAGAACGTCACTACACACCACTGCACAGCTCAACGTCTCGCCATCATATCACTGATACCCAGATTACAAATCAACCTTAAACCAAACACGATTGCTGTGATCTGACATCAAACCCTTGAGTCCACAATATTCGGATCTAAGACACCAACCAAGACTTGCATCTTACACTTAACAGTTTTCTCACATTCAGAACTCGTACGGCCCCTCTGATCCCAACCAACAATCGCGACAGTCCGAACAGGCCACGCCAGCCACGGTTTCTCAAATATTGAATCCCTTCTGACTCGTACCTTACTATACTCTCGGGATCACCTTCCATACAAACAACAGTTATGCCATAGCACAACACCTACCACAGTCGATAATCACTCATCGACTCTGAGAACTTTGAACAGTTCAAAACTCCAAATAGAACATGAAGCCAAACTCACGAAAGTCTATCAAAAACCCACCACACGCATATCACAGCCGCACTGTTCCGACCAAATTCCTGCTCTACCATGAGCTAGAAGGTCAACCATACACATAGCCCAAAATAAGCCGTACACAACTGTTAACGATTCTCAGCTGATCACTACAAGAGAAACTCTGCATCTCAACGCCAACTTCCTTATCAATAAGGACAAGCGCAAGCAGTCCTAGTCCACCAACCTGACCTCACAGAGCATATAACTCAAAATGAAACAAAATAAGCCACACTGACTAGGTTACCACGACATATTAGGTTTACCACACTCATACATACTCCTTTATGGTCTTCTACCATGGGATAATACTAACCCATCATGCGATTCTTTTCGGTTCCCAATCGCGGAAGTAATCAGATCCCAAGTCATACACACAGACACTCCACATCATAGAAGGCACACAGCCAGGCGTAACAGCTAAACGCACATACTCGTCAACCATCCGTTGAAACCACAGAGAATCGATCTCACTAACATCTGATCACGGTGATACAAGTTTTTGAGTCACCACTCCAAGGGTCACAACACGGATACCAAATCCACAGAGAGTCTCATAGCACAACCGAAACCTGAATCGATCAAAAACCCAAAATCTCCATCCAACAAGGACAAAATAACTCACATTAGACAATCGTCCATAGGAAAACTCTCTCTTCGTCCAAAGTGAAGAAAAGGGGTCAACAAAACCGACAACCCAATCTCGGCGTACTCCCAGTACTCATCAACACTTGGCCTCTCAAGAACCTTGTAAACCTTACCTTGAAGCCACATCGACCACAGTCGAATAGTCGCCGTACGGTACTCAAACCATCCGTTACACCAAGCTTTCAACTCTTCGGCATCATTCGCACACATACGAATATCATCAATCTGTGCACCTTGTACAACACATCCCATGGGTTTACAAGCTCATCACTAAGCGTGCACGGAGATACACATCAACATTCTGTCGTGCCAAAATCTCACTCCACAAGGTTGCACTTACTCACCTAACTCCTGCTAGGCAAATCACAACCACTTCACGGTCTCGAGCCCATTGCCCACACAACTCACATAGAAAGCGCACGGCACTATACAAAGCAAACCCAATCCTAAGACCATTTATCCGGAGTTACCAAGAACTCCCTTAACCATGCAGACACCTTCTGCACTTTCTCTCTCAAAGCACACATCGATTACAGGCATCGTAACCCACGATTTCTCACATATCGTCTCAGGCTAGCCAAATCACATGGTACAGTACTGAGCCTTATTACTCCGCACTTCGTTCCCATGGGCAAACAACATACCCATCTCTAAACTTAAGGTTGAACACAAACAACCTCTAGACATATCACACTCAGGATATGCTGTCTCAGCACAAGCTAACCACACGCACTCTACATGGTTCTCAAACACTATCTCCTGGTCACTAGGATAACGATCAAACCATAAATCTGCGTTCTCAAAGGGATCCCACGGAACTGCTCCTCGTCGCGTGTTAGAGTCGTAAGCCAAACCCTTACTCATTCCAACACTATTGCGACCCATACTCTTTAGAGCATATCTGCAACCCATACTCGTCCCCATAATCTTGAGCTCACTCACTTGGGACTCATTTCTCATACCTCAAGAAGGTATACCACGTCCAAGGTTATCAGACTACCCAGACTACCAGCAACATCCATGGATGCTAACCTGGCTACCGTCAACACCCTGCTAACCACCATCGACATCCTGACTACTAGGGAATATCTTCAGAACCACACACTCTGCTATCTCAACACACACACGGCCAAGGATTATCACGCTCCCGTCCACTATGTTCCCGTCAATACTCCATCCTGAATACACGGCTCATGACATAGCATGGTTCAAGACGTCCCTAATCCATCACACGGCCAAAATCACATACATCAACCTTACCCGGAAGGGATTAGCACGATCCACAGATCTAGTCATAACGACTAATTCCCAGGGTCTCCAACACCCCATCGCCCCTACTCACAAGGCTTATTCTTAACACAACTCTAACCTCCAATAGCATACTCTCAGAGGAGTCACCGCTCAAGAAGACACTCAACAATTCACCAACTGAGGCCACCCCACACGGTTAAACCCAACTCTCTGACGGGTTCCACAATACACCAAGCGATCAATGCTCAACCTATAACCCTACCACTGCAACTGATAGCAACCGAGTCGCACATCCAAGACCTAAACTACTGTCTCGTCGTCTCGAAGGGTGTACAGGTTATATAAAGAAAACATGAAACATGACAACCTAAGGTCGATCTATCATGTTATTCCTAACACATACCACATAATTATGCTAACACATAGCCACAACGATTATGCATACACAACACTGATACCGAGGAGAACCGATAAGAATGATGCGTCACTTTCTAACTTGGCTCCCAAGTTTGTTAATCTAAACGCCCAAAGGCAAGACTAATCAATTCTAAGGCCTAACCTCCATACTCGCATATACACATCAAGCGAACATGTTCATGCTAAAACATAAACACATGCAACCAAGCACACACACACATCTTTCCTCACAAGGTAACGCACCCTCGTCCCACAGCTCATAGGTATTCGAACACAGAGCTCTGATACCAAGTTGTCAAGCCCCACACTCCGGGTCACGCGAAAAGCCATCGAACATCATCAAACCGCCTCAACACAAAAAGGGATTTAAAATTGGAAAGCCAAAACAAGGCTAAAACCTTTGTAAAACGTACTATCAAGGGTTTATCTAATTTGAAAGAGTAGCCAAGAGACTACGGTCACGGTCCCAAAAGTCAAACCCTTTTTTTTTAAAGAAAATTAACTTTTTTGGTAAAGAAAATCCTTTCAAAAAGATGTGGAAGCCGCTCAAAATTTTTTCTCGAGTACAAGAGTTTAAATGAAACATAAACTATTTCAAAACCCTATTTGTAAAGAATTGCACCCAGCATTGAAAAAAGTAGTAAGAAACTTTGAAAAACAACAACTAACCCAAGGTTCTCTCGAAAGTATTAAAATATGCATACATCCATAAGAACTATAAATGCATTACAACATGTTATACTCAAACATGAAATATATACAGAAATGTATAAACTACTAAACAAAGACCAAATAACGGGGTCTTGTCAACAGCCACCTCCGGGCACCTCAAGGTCACCCCACAGGATCACGTCTACCTGAAAAAGGTTTTACAACAAAATCCCATACCGTAAGCCGAAACCCAATAGAAAATAGATAGTAAAACTGTAAAGCAGGCTATGCAATCATAAGCATATGGGCTCAACCACAAGAATCAAAAGATTTTTCTTTCAAAATCACAAGTTTTCTGTCAGATTAACATGAGTCTCAAAAAAGTTTTCTTTCATAAAATCTTTCATTTCCAACCTTAAAATCATGCAAATCATCCTCACAGATATAATGCCACAGTTAAGAAAGAGCAGTAATCAAAAACTTGATTTTGTTCACCCGGATCACACAACGAGGATCAAAATGTTATTTTTCCACTCAGAACACATAACCGAGGAAAAAGATATAAATGAAATCCTATCAAGAGTCTCAAAAAGGTTTTATCTCACAAAACCCCACATTTTTCATCCTTCAAACTATGCATATCATCCTAACAGATATCATGCCATAGTTAAGGAAAAGCTTTAGATAAGCAACAAGCTCCATTCAGGCCACATAGATGAGAAAAAAGATAAAATATAATCCTATGTACCGACTCTGCCACACAGGACAAAGGTAACAACTATAGACTCCTACCCATTATCCTAGTCCTGAACCATTTAAGGCCTACTAGATAATGACAATTTCTATACGAAATTACAACAACAACGCCATTCATGGAGGCGCCGACACTTTACGAATTTCCACGACCGATGGAGGAAGCAACCAAAGCTTAATTTACGAATTTCCACGACCGAAGGTACAAAGCACCTACGATGTGCACGTTTTTGAACTTCTATCGAGGAGCAATAGAAGCCCAACTTAACATATCTACTGTCACGGTACATTTATGAAAAATATTTAAAAACCCATCGTAGCTCAATTACGAAAATCCAAAAATAGTTTATACAACACATGTATAAAAGATATCCAATCCATCAACATGGAGATCTAAAATCATTTCCAACAAAACGTTTGAAAGATGGGACTCAATCCCGCGGGTTAGTTCCAAACCTTCAAAAAGACGTTTTTTACCAATTTCACAAAACACCTCGTTTTCAAACCTCATTTTCAAAACTATAGATACCACGCATCCGAAACATGTACACAACCAAGAAAAGGCATAAAAATTTACTTTTACCCAAAACTAAGGTTTACACATGAAATCACATTTGATATATTTTTTACCCGGTAAAAACACATATAATCACATATATCAACCTTATACAGCAGTAGGGTCTAGAATCCTACCTCGATGAGCCAAAGCTCGATGCCTTGAAAATTGAATCTCGACGAAATAGAATTCTGTTTGGATGAACGCGAAACTCCCGGCACCAACATCAAGGATCCGCTATCATTTTGCTAAAAATCGATCCCTAGGCCCATCAAAATCTAGAGAGAAGGCAGAGAGAACCGAAACTTAACTTAGAAGTAATGAATTTCCAAAATATCTCAGCCCCTGGATATTTATAGAACACAAAAATTTCCACTGTTCAGTCGACCGAACCCCCATGTCCAGTCGACCGAACTCAAAATTCTCGGTCCAGTCGACTAGGCCAAGCCCTCCAGTCGACCGAACTGCTGAGCAGTGTGTTTTTCGGCGTCAAACTGGTTTTTCAACTTTAAACCAAGCCAAACAAGCCTCTTTCGAACCCGAACAAGCGTAAAAGATATATCAGAAATATCACTATGGTTATGAGATAACTCAAATCCCATTAACACTTAAACATTCCCAAATAACATGGGTTAGGGTCTCACACTTACCATGTTAAAAATGTTAAATTGTTTGTCTCTTTGGCCTTAAATTGTATTGGGTATTATACGATATGTATTGTAGGATATTTTGTTGTGAGCTTATTAGACGATTTAAGGAATTTGCTTCTGGATTTTGGCTCATGGTATTCGTGCCACGGATGAGTATAATGAGTTCTTTGAGAAAAACGCCCCCGAAGAAGAAGACGAAATTGAAGAACAGAGTGAGTGGCAGAAGCCAGCGGATCCCGACGATGCTAGCTGAAGAATTGAGTTTTTACCTTTTGTTCTTTTTTTCCAGTTTGCACGGGCATATTGTAGTTTTTGTTAAATTTTTTGGTGAAACTTTAATCGTTATGTAATCATGAACAGTTCAGAACTCTTAATGATGTAATACTTATGTATGTTCCAACGTGCTCGGAGCATATTATATTAATGAAAATTAACTTCGTATTATATTAATCTTAATCGATGAAAATTAATGCTAAACCAAAATATAGAAAAAATTTATTATAATATTAGATTTTTTTTTATTTTTTAAAAGTGGTAGTTTTGTTGTGAATCAACACCACATATAAAGAATTATATACACATAGTCCTCTATTTTAGATGACGTTTGTCAAGGTGTTTTTTTTCTTTTGTATTTTAAGTTTATTTTTTAAAAAAAATTTTAGTTTTTTTTTAATTTCTAGTTCCACATAACAAGATAAATACAAAAAAGGTCTATTTAAGCTGAAGAAAATAGATTTTTATTTTGTCAATTTACTTGTTAGATCTTTTTATTAATAAATCCTATCATATTACAATTTTTATTTTCAATGGGTTTATTATCATGTACCACTTAATGTGCATTATCACACCCTAACTTTATTTCAAAGAAATCGTCTCTTAATTAGTAGATTTAGTCAATTAATTAATATAATTGTCTAAGTTCACTTATATTATTTATAATTAAGTAATATTAAATTATTCAATATAATTGGTTTTATACTTTTTTGTGATAAATGATTTGAATATGTATAATTGAATTTATAGTTGTTCATCAATATATTTTATAATAAATAAATAAATAAAATTAACTTAACATAACAACATGTATATGAGTTGGTAATGGAGCATACTTAAGGAAGTGGATGTCTTAAGTTTAACTTTTCTTAATTTTTTTTAATTACCTACTTAAGGTATTCAAGTATTGGTCATTGTGAGAGGGATGCACATGGAAGTGCGGGTTTATTCGCAGTTGATTTATCATCATAAAAAAAAAAAGAACTTGACATTTAAATTATTTTATTTTATAAAATAGATTTTTTAAATTTGATTTTTAGTGACAATAAAGTCCAAAAAGTCATCAATCTCCCTCGATGCCTAACCACTGAGCCATTTCTTCATGCCGCCACAATAAAGTCCCTTGTATTTTGCACATACAATGATAAAAAAAAAAACAAGGAAAACAAAAACTTGAAAGTATTTGAGATAATCTTCTTTAGTTGCAAATATGACCATTCCCTTTGTTCCCTTTGTATAGTAAAAGACCCAATGGGCTACAATGGTAAAAAGTGGAGGCACAAACAATTTTTATAAGACTTAGGCATGTGGGAAAACTAAAAAATAAACAAATCAAATGTACAAAAAGATTGATTTGTGAGATTATGTAATTTTTAGCCTCTCCCCCTCATGTTGATGATCAGCTCTGCAATCTCCTGAGCAATGTGTATAGATTATTTATTAAAAAAATCAAATTGATCTAATAACTGTAGCCATATTATTTTTATCATATTTCTTTAAAAGTATATTCTTAAAATCATAATTGTTATCAATTTCTTTGATGAAAAATTATTTGGCTACAAGTATCTAATTAATTTACATTTTTTTCGTGGATGGTTTTACACACATTTGAGCCTAGAAAATGAGCAGAAGACGCGGAACTTATCGTCAAGATAGTCATTGTGGCAGACCCACAACGGCAAATCAACCCTATCGTAGTACATACCTAGTTAATTTCTTTCTCTTGTTTCCTTTGCACCAAAAGGTTGCTTATACATTTACCATCTCCATATTATTTTTTCAGAAAAATATCAAGTCAAATAAAGTTGCTCACAAATTGGGCAGTATGATTCAAAATATAGAAAAAAAATCTAATTATATGAGATTATTTGTATCTAACCGCTTCGAAACATGTGATGACAAGAATCTAATGTGATGTTTTTTCCCCTTTTTAAATAGCTTTCATTTGGGGCAAGCAAGCAAAGTCACTTTCTCTCAGGTAAACATCCTTTCAACAAGCTAACCTATTACAATTAGAACACTACAATTTAAAAAAGATAAACAAAATTAATCAACAAAATGATCTCCCGACAAAACCACACATCAACATGATCGCATTGTTAATCTTGTCATGAGAGAGAGAGGATGCCTTCAAAAGCTACTAATATTTAGTCTTCACAAATTCCTAGTATAGCGGAAAAAATAGTGGAATAACTTCCCTATTTCAGTATAGAATTAACTAGCAAATTGTCTGTGCCTAAATACATATTATTGAACATAATTTGATGGTGGTAGCATAGTGATGGTATGTAGTAGCACGTCCATAGTGCGTGGAGAAAATAGGGAGAAGGTGAGAGATAATGAATGAGTTTGTCATATATATATATATATATATATATATATATATATATAGAGAGAGAGAGAGAGAGAGAGATTTTAAACTAGAAATAAGATTGTTTGAATGAGATCTAGAGTGAGAGGTTTGAGTTTTTAACCATACGATCTAAACTTGAATTAATGTTAACAAAAACTACCATACGATCTAAACTTCAATTAATGTTAATTAACAAAAACTAATTTGCATGTTCTTGTTTTCATAGGACATACTTACCTTCCCCACCTCCACCCCAAGCAATTTTTTTCCCCTTCCCACTCATCTTGATGATCACCTCTGCCGATCTACTAAAACTTAAGCAATGTGTGGAGGAGATCATATATGAAAAAATAAATTAATTTGACAATTGTAATCACATTATTTCGTCACATATGTTTAGAAGTATATTCTTAAAATCATTGTTATTTTCCATTTTCTTAGCGATAAATTAGTTGGCTTTGATTATCAAATTAATTTCAATTTTTTATGAATAATCTAACCCACATGAGCTTGGGAAATGAGAATAGTCATTGCAGCATACCGACAATAGCAAATCGATCGTATTGTATTTGAATGACTTAGTATCTTGTAGTTTCTTTCTCTATCTTAATTCTTTTGCACCAAAAAAAAAAAATTGTTTCCCAATGATAAGTGCGTTTATATATTCATCATCTTCATATTGTTTTTATAAAAGTACGAAGTTAGATGAAGTTACTCATTTACATTGTGAGCGGTACAATTGAAAATTAAAAAAAAATCTCTCAACATATGATATAAGACCGTGTTTCTAACTGCTTCGAAAAGTATCTTGTGACACACAAAGAAATTTAATTAAATATAAGTTTCATTAGGGACAAGCATGCAAAGTGCGGATATCCTTTCAACAGGATTATGTCAATCTACTTTAGGTAGCACACTACAATTCACGAAACATAAACAAAAATCAATTAATAAAATGATTTCTCTACAAAATTACACGTCAACATGACCTCACTGACAATCTTATCATGAAAAAGAGAGGATAAGCATTCAAAAGCTACTAATAGTTGGTCTTCACAAATCACTAGCTTGGTGGAAAATTAGTGAAATGACTTTTATATTTTAATAAAGAATGATAGGTATGTCCCTATTGATGGAAGATTAAGAAAGATGTATAGAATAGTAATGTTTGGTGGGGGTCTAATCAGCCCCATCAAGAAAGAGGGAAAGAACAATGGGGCAGGTTCTTTTCTTTCCAAAAAGATTTTTCCCTTGACAATGATGACTTAATTGGAACATTCAAGAATTGTTTTGAACTCCCTACAATGCCAGTGAATTTACTATTTTATACTAGTATTTCACCCATCAATCTAGAATTGACAATCAATGGTTTGTGGGTAACATGAGCACTAGGTGTATTGCTCTAGGTAACACGAGCACTGATGTGTTACAAATTAAATAAGTAAAAAATTTATTTGACATTTTTACCATTGAGAATTTTTAGGGGCAAAGCTTGTCTCCATTCCATTAATGGAATGGATTGGTCTAGTTCCGTATATTTTGGGCCTAAAATGGATTAATTTTGCTATTTGATTAATTCACTTATTGTCCCAGTGTGCAGAATAAGCATGTAAAAAATTAAGTTAATCGGATATCATTAAATAAATATTTGAACAGATTATATTTTTGTTAAAAAATTTACTGTGAAGTCAAAACATTATTCATTTTTTTAATAAAAATATAATTTGTTCAGACACCTAATGGTATTCAATTAGTTTAATTTGTTACTTAAACACTAAATAATAAACTAAACGATTTAAATTATCAAAATGAACCAATTTTGAGTCCAAAATAGACAAAACTGGACTGATCGAGTCCATAAATGGACTGGCCGGAGAGAAGCTTCTGTCTATTTTAAGACTATAAACAAAAAATAGAAATAAAAAAATGACTTTAAATCACGGGTAAAATGAGATCGATGGTGCGGTGAATAAGTTTTACCCTAAGACCATGTTTAATTAGGATATTAGGAGATGGAATTGAATTAACAATCCGATGGGCCTCACAAGTGCTTTCTTTGTATGATAAGGGGATTGAGATTATATACTAATCTTGATGGTATTGTTAATGAGTCAAATGAGTAGGATTATTAATATCACAGGGACATTATGTATTAGATTTTAGTATTATGATATTAAGGCTTGAATTACATTTTTACTCCTTTTATATATAAAATACTTTGTTTGAGGGATAAATAAGTAATTAAAAAAATAATTTCATTATTAATCTACTAATTCCATTTTGCAAAACAAACATACTATTATATAGTTCACTCTCTAATATAAACAAATTATATGGAATTCATTAATTCTCACTACTAATTCATTTTCATTAATAATTTCAAGTATTATCCTACCTCATTACCAATTCTATTAACTCTATTTCGGTAATCAAACATGGACTAAACAAAGTGGATTCCACTTACGTATCTTTCGAAATTATTAACCAACTAATATATGATTTTGTTTCTGAATCTTTCAAAAACTAGGTACCAATGGCTTTTGAAATTTTTTTTTTTTTAATTCTTAATTTTCTTTTGCTTAATTTTCTTTTTCTAGTTTTTTCTTTATTTTTCTTGAACCTCAGGAGTTATTAACCAGCCTATGTTTAAATCAGTGAACTAACTTTCCAATATATTTGCCTGCTTGTTTGAGCATCAACAATATTCTTTAGGATTGAACTTAAATTAAGGAGAAGGGAGATCTTAGTATACAAAACTCTTAATATGCTATCACAGTTGATAGTTGATAAGGTGGATGTAAAAATGAAAACATTGATGTTGATTTTCTTTATCTCATCAGAAAATTAGTTTGAAATAGTTGGGGAAATAATTATATGATCTTAACTTTTTGGAGCTAACTGTACAAGATAATTATGGTTCTCATGCATATTTAATTATTTTGGTTAGTCTATGTGTGTAGTAAAGCGTACACATATTGGAGTTTCGTTTTTACAAGAAATTTAGAAGTCATAAAAGAAGAAATAATCATCTGATTAGAAAATTTTATTTGAGATAGTATGAAGTTTTGAAGTTAAATCATTATATATCTATATAATAAGGGTTCTTTGTTTTTTTTTGAAGATATTTTACAGTGTCATGTTTTTGAATGGTTAAGATATATTTTAACTCAAATATACGGTCAAATGGGTTATCACAAAAATATGTTCTCTCTTTTCTCTCTACAACTGTTGAACGGTTGAGATACATTTTTATTTAAATTCTAAGGTGAAGGATGATTTAACAAAAAATATCCAAAATACATTTAGAATTGACTGACAGCCAAATCAATTCTCTTGGAAAGGAGTTCTATTTTCTAAAATATAAAGATTACTTTTAAACCCCACTCAACATAATTGAAAAATCATTGAAACTAAAAAAAACTAATGTTCATTTTATAATTCTTTCTCCATTTCAAAACTCTTCTAATTTGTAAAGTAGAATATAACTAAATCAATTTAATATTATTTATAGTTAAAAAAATTATTTTTCACACATTTTTATATTATTAAAATTATAAAATTTATTTGTTACTAATGTTTGTTTCATGAATAATTTGTTCTTAAAGTGACATAAAAAGAAAAATAAGTAAAATAAGAGTATAGTATTATATAGATAGTTTAAGAATGTCATGTGTAGGTACCTAATAGCAGAAGAATCTACTCAAATTTCACTTGGATGTTGATTTTTTAAGTAAATACAAGAAAAGAAGCATAAACTTATATTGGGATTAAACTAAGTCAAAAAATGTCTTTGAACACGGACAAATTTACAAGTATTTATATATTTAAAATAAGAGGAAGACGTTCTTAATTTATTTAGAATTTGGGTTTGTAAGTTTGGAAACAACTATTATAAGTTACAATCATTATTTCATAACTTTTTAAAGATTTTTTCTTAGAAAACTAAAATTTCGACAAGAGAAGTTAGTGAATCAATAAAAATTTGTAAGTTTGGTCAAATAATTAATTATTTAAAACTTAACCAACACATTGTGAAATTGAGCTTGAGTATGAGTGTATTTAGTTAGATGAGAATATAAATTTTCTAGGAGATCAAGCGATAGAAGTATGTAGTCTAAAAATAAATAAAATAATTTCACCTTGATTTTGTCTCCCAAAAAAAGGGAAAAGACTAAGGCCCTGTTTGGTTGTAGTTTTTATTTTTATTTTTCTCAAAGAAATATTCGAAAATAGATAAAATGCGTTTGTTAGCAATTTTCAAAAAGCTTTTTCAGAAAAATGAGTTGAAAAAGGACCTAAAAGCTGAAAATTTTGAAAACGATTTAAAACTGTTTTTGCTTTTCTCTATTTGTTATTGGACTTGATGCACTGAGAAATAATTCTCAACTTTTGACAACCAAATGCATTCTCTTTTCAAAATATTATAAAAATGTAAGGAAATTAATTAAACATTAATTTATTTATTTTTTGTTATGTGGCAATTCAAGATGGTTTATGTGGATAATAACTTTTATTTGGTTAAGATAAGGTTTAAGAGTTTGAGTCGATTTAAAGTTAGCTTGGAATAAGGTTTGAGGTTATCGATGTCTAGTTTATATCAAGAGTCCCTATCCAAGGCAGATATTAAAGTATAACTACTCAAGCTGAAGGTACAAGTAACAAAAGCAGAATTCGTCAAAGACATTCTGCCAGAAGACCGCTCGAGCGCCCAAAGGCCCGCTCGAGCGGATCCAAGTATTTCAATTGGATCAATATTCTTCAACCCTAAATTTGATGACCTATAAAAAGGTCATTAGGCAGGCATGAGAATACTTTGGATATTCAATTATTTAGAGCTCCCGTGGATAATCATAAGTGTTTCGTAGCCCAAACATTCGAAGATTGTTTGTAACAAATCTTAAATGGTGTTCTAAGTTCCGACAGAAGATTCTTTCGGAGAAATTGTTACGAGAATTCGTTGAAGTAGGAATCAAGAGGAGGACAGTGTATAAGGATACGGCATACAAGTTTAAAACTAGAGAATTGAGGATTCGATCAAAGAGTCTGTAAGTTGTAGTATAACTGTTCAAATTATAGTGCTTGATTTCTGGACTTGGTAGTCCTGTGATTTTTTTTTCGTTTTGGGTTTTTCCATGTAAAAATCTTGTGTCGTGTTTACTTATCGTTGCTTCTTATTCGTGGTTGTGATTGATTAAATCGGTAAAATATTATTTTCGAAAAGGAAATCATATTTTTCAAAAAATTCTTTTCAAAATTTATTTTTAAAATATTTTTTTAAATATAATTTTTAAAAAATACAACCAAATGAGGCCTAATCATCTACTTCCATAAGAATCGAACTCAAGAGCTCAATCATTGAGTTTCCAACATTGTCAAATATATGCCACTATAAAGATGCTAATATTATCTAATGAATGTCACAATTAGTGGTGTTTGATTGGACTTCTCCTAAAAAGATTGTTTCCGTATTTATAAAAAAATATCTACATTTTCTTTTTTAAAAAAATCGATCCTTCTTGTCATGAAGAATCTAAAAGGAATTTTTGTTTTTTTACCAATGTTGGAAAATTTTTACTAAAAATGAAAATAAGATGCATTTTGATTGATAATAACTTTCCTTTTGTTTTTTTTCCCTGAACTTTCTTTTGTTTTTTTGCCTATACTTTTGCTCTCTTTTTGATATTTTGTGACAAAAAGAATCTAAAAAGTTAAAAACTTGAATTAAAATGATAAAAATTTCAGCAAAAATGTGAAAAAAAAATTAAAAGAAGTTTTACCAAACACCGCCTATACGATATGGGTATGATCAATAGGATACCAAGTACTCACATTTGTTTATATGTTTGAAATTCGATTTTATTGTCGGTCGTTCATATGGCGGTGAAACTTGTGTACAGTTTTAGTTTAATGAACTTTCTCTTTCAAATAAAAATAATGGCATTCAAAAACATTCAAGATTTGATGTCCCTTTCTTTATAATTTTCACTAGATTTATGGAAAATCCATGTTTTGTGCCACAATTTGCGTTTGGCTTCATTCTTCTAGCACTCTAAAGCCATGGCTGCGCCCTCTAGGTCAAAGAAGGTTAGACAGCTACCATACCCCCTTGCACTAATATTTTAAAGAAAAAGAAAATAGAGAAAGCAATATATTCATACACTATACAAAGAAGAAAATTGTTTTGCCCTAACCAGAGAATTGCGCCTCATTTGATAACTTGGTTTTAAGTTAATTTTTTTTTGTTTAAAATTATTTTAAGTTAAAGCTTTTTTCTTGAAGTTATTTTAAATTAAATAAGCAAAAAGTTCATTTAGTGAAGGTTAAAAATGATTTAAAGCCTAAAAGTAACAAGTCAAAAGGCTATAGTTTAAAGTGCCTTCAAATAAAAAGACAATAAGTCAAAAAGTTTTAAATAAAAAGAAGTTGTTATAATTTTTTTATTTATTTTTACATAATTTTATACTCAATATTGATCTCATTTGATAGATTTCAACCAGAGAATTTTAAAAAATAATGCTTATAAAAAACAAATGTTTACGATAAAAGTTATGACTTTTTAAAAATTATACAAACATATTTTAGGTTAACAAGCAAAAAAAAAAAAAAAGACTCAAAGACGATAAACAAAAAGCCAAAAAGTTGAGATTGAGAAATAAGACTTAATGCTTATTTTCGCTTCAAGTCAAAAACTTCTCAACCAAACTGAAAGCCGAGAGCGCCAAAAACTTCTCAACCAAACTTAAAGCCGAGAGCCAAACGAAGGCCTTAGAAGTTGCGCAAAAAATGCTAAATAGAATCTGCACTCCCTCTTTATTTTCCCTCTTTTCCTATCACTTTAAAAATCTTAATTCAATTTTGTGTAACTACTTCGCTTTTTCTTTTTTCAAAATTTTTCACCTCACCCTCTCTTCCTTTTTCTAAAACTCTAATTTCAAGTATTTTCTTTGATATAACTTATATATATTTTTTTATTCAACACTTCTCTTACAAAAGTTAGCCATTACACACGCATAACAATAGTTAATAAGTGATAATAAATACAAGTAAACAAGAATATATGTAGATATACATACTAAAATATAGGTGGTAATCAATGAGGAGGAAGGAAAAACTTTTCTTTTGTTGAAAAGAATGTAGTCTCAACAGAAAGTTTATAAAACTTTATTTTAGCATATAATTGGCAGAATTTTAGTAAGTGGAGAAACATAGATAATCCTATACGCGCATTATTGACACTTTAGTGGCACACTTAGCATTTGGCACTTGGCCACGTGCGCTTGCAATTGCGACCAAATGCTAGTGTTTATTTTATTCAATTTTAATGAAATGCACGGTATCATTACTTTTATATTTAAAATTAATGTATATTAGTAAAAGTCAAGACTATTATTTGAAACAGTACAGTATTTAACTGCCATTTTAAAATGGTGTAATACTTTATTTGTGCCCTTACGTTTTGATAAATATCAGATTCCTTTACTAGTTTGAGGCATATTCTAAGGTTTTGTTGTATCCTGAGACGATTTGTAGAAATCTATAACAAACTCTAATTGATTGGGGGCAAAATTGTCTTAAAGAAACCATTATTCTTACCTCAAAGCTTTATAGTTTTCTTATTCTATCTTTTGTGTATGCTGATTGTTTTTACTTTATTGATTTCTCATAACAATAAAAATATAAAAGCATTATCTTTGAATTAACGTAAAAAAAATCTTGACTAAAAACTAAAAACATTATGTAAAAAAAATCATCCCACTCAGTTGTTTAGTGTAATTTTAAGTGTGAGTTTAAGTAGCTTTCCTATTTTATGGCATTATTGTAATCTTTCAATGTGAAAAGATATGATATGACTTCAAAATATTGTTAGCTCCAAATGAGGTGTCATTTGGGGGTATTTCCTGTTGCTTATTGATAATAACTTTCATTTATTTTCTTTACATCTAAAATTGTATCATAATCTTTGTCACAACTATTGTTCATTATTTTGCCCTTGCCCATCAATTTGCCATTTTTGTCCTAGGCCTTAGGCCTCAAGCAAGATGAACCATAGGGATAATAACAATTTAAGCAAATTGTTAACTGAGCAAAAAAATTGAAAAATTTATTAAGTACTATGACCTCTCTAATGGATGCATTTGCCTATAGTTTGTTGCAAATTTGCTAGCTCACTGTCTAATTTTCGAATAATCAATTTTTTTTCAACTTATTTAAGGTTTTGTTTGGTGCATTCTACTTAGGCCTTGTTTGGCAACCGATTTTAAGCCAGGCTTTTTACCTTTTTGCTTTTCGCCTTTTTATAAAAATTATATTTTTAAAATATACTCGTCAAAATCTATCAAATAAGATCCATATTAAATATAAAGTTATTTAAAAATAAATTTTCAAAAATTTTAGCAACTTAAAGAAAAAGTTTTTGTTTTTTGACTTAAATTCACTGTAACCCTTTGACTTAAAGTCATCCCATATCTCTTCCATATTTCTTCCAAACAAATTTTTTATTTTTGGGTTTAAAATGATTTCAAGTACAAAGCCTAACTTAAAATTAGGTTACCAAACGAGACCTTAAAGTTGAGAGTTAATAATACGTAAGTGGAAGCAAAAACCATCCTAATCAACTTCTTTTGAATTATTTAAGTTATTTTTGCTTCATAAGTTGTAGTGGGAGCTGTACCATACATATTAACATATAACTCATAAAGTAATTAAATAAAAACAACACTATAAGCAACACTTTTAAACTTCACCTGTTGGTTTTTTTTTTTTTTTTTTCTAGTAAACTATTGGCATCAATCCACATAAATTATAGAAAAAAAAACAAATAAACACAAGTACACAAAAATATATGTAGTTCGGCGATGTTTTTATATCCACGAATGAGGAGAAATTAAATACATTATAAATAATACGGACTACTAGTTCTCTCTTGCTATATGGCTAAGTCCCTCTCAATATTCTTTTTTTTTTTTTCTGTCGTAGAACCTCTCTTAATGACTATTGAGTATTTCTCTTGTGAGACCCATGTTCGTTTATTTTGGGATATATATACATATTCGACGTGTTTATTTATACTTATATGTCATAGAACAGCATGTTTATATATGTTTTGATGCATGTTCGGGTTTAGAAATGCATGTAGGGTTAGTTATCGGCTGGGGTCGTTGGGCTTCGTGGTGCGAGTTTCAAAAAAATAAAAATAAAATTTCACGAGCCTATAAATATCTAGTCTTAGATATTTTGGAAAAGATATTTTCATAACTTACAAGCTAAGTTTCTCTTTTTCCTAACAAAAGTTTTAACTTCTCGGGTGCCCGGGTCTAGGTTTTCGACGATCGGATAGCGGATCCTTAGTATGCTCGTGGTGGGCTACGCGTCTATCTGGACGGAATCTCGTTTCGACGAAGTCCATTTTTGGCCGGCGTTTCGAGCTTTGAGTTTTTGACTTAATGATGTAGGATTCTAAACTCCCATGTCTTAAAGGGGTGCTGCATGTAATCGTATGTGTTTTTACTGTTTAAAAATGCATAAAAAATCGATTTATATTTCGAAAAGTCGGGTTTTGGTTCAAAATCGTTTTCGGTTGGATGAAACGGGTTTGGTTGGACAAAAAGGTTGTTGTTTAAGTGTTTTTTTTTTTTGGTTTCCTTTGAGGTTGTGGGCTCGTGTATGTCCATGGGTTTCAAAAATATGTGAGTTGTTGGGTTTGATTCGGGTTTGGATGTTTTTAGGCTTCAATTTTTATAGAAAGGTCAGTTCTCGGCGCAGGACCACTTGAGTGACCGGTCAAGCAGTCTAGAGGGCGGTCTTGGGATATTCTCGGGTTGTCAGACCGCTGGACAGACCGCTCGATTGGTCTAGCCCGCGGTCTGTTTTTGCTGATTGAAAATTTATTTTTAAAATAGATGTATCTCTTTCATTCGGACTCGGAATGGGGTCATTTTTGTGCTAAAATTGAAGCCCCAAAAGTCTTCTTTCTAATGACACCACTCTCATAATAAAATTCTTTTTGTAAAAAAAATTATGACCAAAAGTGTGAGGGTATGTCAAACTTTCTTAACCATTTTTCATCCATTTTTGGCCTTATGTCTTGGAAAAACTTATTTTTCATTTTTATTGGAACTTTTTATCAAATTTCTTGCTCATTGGTAGTTTGTAGTGGGTGTTCCGCATGACCCGGGTGTTGGGGCATGACAGTGGCGGTTGGCCATTAGATCTTTATACATATTTAATGTATATCTGTTCAAATATTTTCGTAGTTAAGCTACGGTTGGTTTTTAAATGATTCTTTAGATGTGCCGTGGCAGTGTTTAGATTGGGTGTTTCTTCCCTCGGTTGTAATTCGTAAAGGACATGGTGGGTGCTTCTTCCCTCGATTTTAACCGGTAAAGAGCCGGTTGCCCCCGTGTGTGGTTGTGTTGTAACTCCGTATAGAACTTGTCATTACCTAACAGGCCTTAAGTGGTTCAAGACTAGGATAATGGACAGAAGTTTATAGTTGTTGCCTTTGTCTTGAGTTGACAGAGTTGGTAAATAGGAATTATTTCATTATATTTTCCCCGGCTGTGTGATTCGAGTGAAAAATCACATTTTGGTTACTGTTTTTCCTTAACTGTGGCACATTATTTGCACTGTTGGCAATGCATGGTTTTAACGATGAAAACCCCTTTTTAGACTCATGTGGTTGAGCTAGTTTCTACTATATGATTGCATATCATGCTTTACGGCTTTATAGTCTGTTTCTATTGGGTTTTGGCTCACGGTGTGGGATTTTTTAGGGACACCTCATTGCCCCCATGTATGGCTTCCAGTGAACCTAGTTGGAGTCTGGCTCATGGTTCTATTGATCCAGTATCGTCGTTCCCACAGACGATGTCAAATTGTGCGCGTTGTAAATTAGATGGCACAACCAGAACCAATCGAATTGGTTCAAATATGATGATCCTGAACAGAATCACGAACCGAATTACTTGTTACCGAACTCACTGGAGGCTGCAAGTAATGTTACCGAACACCTTTAAGACGAAGAACACCGTTAGTGCTTTCTGGCCTGATTTGATCAGGAGGTACTCCGACGTTCAAGTTAGATTTCTCTCTGAGAGGTTTCTAATCAAGAACTTGAGTTGGAATTGTGTACCTGAGGAAATGGAGTGCCTTCCTTTATATAGAGGTCAAAAATCAGGGTGGCTAAATCCTCTTAAGACTCTGCCTCTTATCTTTAATATTTGGTTTGCCAGATATTATGCCTTATTTTTTAGCAATTCTGATTGCTTTAGGAAGCTCTTACTACATTTCTCGAATTGTCGTAATGGGAATGGAGTCTTCTAGGGTTATCACTTAGCCCATGGCTAATTTGGGCTTGAGTACTGTAGGCTGCCCGTCTTTGGGGTGGTCCGAACTGGTCATGGGTCGGATTGTTAGTGGGCTGACCTTTTGAGACAAATTTGAACATGTTTGTTTTGGGTTGGACTCCAAACTTGTAGTTTTATTCGCCCTCAGAGTTAATTTTTTTTCTTTAATAAAAATTTGATTTGTGTGTGTTTAGAAATAATAGAATGTTATTTGAAGCAGGCTATGTAGGAGAGAGAAGAATTACTTTTTATAAGGAATTAGGATTAAAGGTTTGGAATTTTGTGAGCAACTACTACATTAAATTCCTAGAATATAGATTAGCATCTATCTTTATTAATAGATCTCGACAAACATATTGTAAAAATATAAATGTTTTCATAAACGATTGTGTAGAGTAAAACTTATAATATTTTAGAGTTTAATTAAAAAACGAAAAAACACAACAATAACAACAACAACACAAGCACACAACTCGTAATTTATGTTCACCTGTTAATTTAAGAATAAGCCATAACTCAACTTAGGCATAGTCTTGTGATAACTTTTTCGTCTTTCAGTGAAAAAAATTACATTAATTTAAATGAAAATATTTTTTTTAAAATTTTTTATTACAAGAAATTTAAAAAGTAAAAAGATTGATAAAAAAAAAGCTAATATAAGATGAAAAAAGTCACTTTTAAGCCTTTTATAAGGTTTTTTTCGTCTTTATTTAAGAAAAAAATCAACTTTTGCTAAAATAATTATAATTTTAGATTTGTTTTATCATTAAGAATCAAAAAAGTAAAAAATTTAACTAAAACATAAAATAAAAGATTTATAAAAACAGAATTAAAAAACTCATAAAAAAGCTATCAAAAAACTATCCCAACAATACCTTAATGTTAATATTCGTTTGAACATCTCTTTGTATTGAATTTGTATAAGATTTTTATATCAACGAGAGTAAGAAGCTGATCCAATCGTCGGTTATTTAATTCGGTATTTTGGTTCAGGACACTCGGCATTTTGCAAGACATTTTGTACCAAACAATGTTAATTTACTTTTGTTGAAGTGACAATGTCTTACAAGGAGTGTTTTGCCAAATTTTTAGGCTTTGTTTGGTTTTTCGGACAAAAAAAAAATAAGATTGAGCAAAAAAAAAAAGTATGTGGACCCCATATATTAAATTTTTGTCTTCTTGAACTCTTAATTCTATATTTGTATTGCGAGATTAAGATTAATAATTTGATGGATACTAAATTATTAATACAAAATTTATGGTATTAATAATACCAAGGGCAACTTAGTATTATTAGTACCAGATTTTAGATTATTTTTTTTCTTATTTAACGGTAAAAAATAACTCTACAAATTTTATCACATTTTTTATCTCACTCTAACTAAACATAAATTAAATTTCTCACTGTACACATAATTTATTTTATAATCCTCTATTATTAAACAAAAATATATAGAACTCATAGTATTATTTATCTCTTTTATCTTAGTCAATCTCATTTATAAACTAATCCTATGATTAGTTTTTTAATTTATTATTATTAATTTTAATAATAAATTATAATTTTTTTAAAATAATAATAACTTTTATAATTTTAATTTTAAATTATAATTTATAAAGTATTAATTTCAATCAACAACACCCGCGAGAAAAAAAAAATTATGAACACCCAAGAAAGCGCGTGGGCCTACGGAAAGCAAAACCAAAGTCCAAACCTCCTATTGTGGAATTTTGGGCCAACGGTCGCTGTCGTGTGTGGGCCCCACTGCCCACCAAATCTGTTCTCCCATAAATTTCCAAATTTAGCCTTATTCTCCGACACGATCAGGCACGTGACCGACTGCTAAAAAGTGTCAATCAAAGACACGTGTACGACTGAAATCGCGAGTTGATTTGCTGCCTTTACAACCTCTCGCGTGGGAGTCGGGTGGGACCCGCTTTCGCAGAAACTGCGCGCCTGAACGCTGAAACTACTCCGAAGCGATTTGCCGCCAAAATGAGAAACGCAACGACCTCATTTTTTAATGCCCTTGGTAACGTGGGTTTTTTTTAGTTTTTTTTTTCAAAAACGTAAAAAAGTTAATTTTATTTATTTAATAAAAAATGTAAAAAAAATAAAAAGTTAAAAAATAAATTAAAATATAAATTCTTAAAATATTCAAATTAAATTTTCATTATTTTTTAAATATAATAATATTTTTTATTCATAATTTATTTATTACTGGTACCAATTACGTATAATTATTAATATTAAAATATATAGAAAAATAAAAATGTCAATTTTAAACAAAAAATAAAAAATTAACTTTTTATCTAAATAATTAATTTCAATAAAGCTAACTTAAAAATTAAATTATCAAATAAACTATTTTGAATTTAATTTAATTTTTTTGACTAAAAACGCAAAAAAATAAAAAAGTTAACTTTTAAACTGGTGAATAATGGGGCTCTAAAAAGTTGATTTTTTAATTAAAAATAACTTTTAATTTATATTATTTTGTTTTTAAAGAAAATTAACTAGTTTTATTTTTATTTTTTTTTTAAAAAAAACTTATACTTGTGTCTCAGAAGCATTTACTTTATCTTTTGAAATAGCTTACCTTTAATTAAAAAAGTAATTATTTTTTAATAATAAAAAATCGTGTTAATATTTTAAATATTACAACATAAAAACAAAAAAAAGAAAAAGTATATTATACATTTTAATAAAAAAACAAGAAAATCACCCTAATTTTTTTTCAAACGCTTTAAATTTTTTCTCTTATTTTTTAAAAAATTTAATTTTTTAAAACATTCCAAACAGCATCTATGAAAAATGTTGATGAGAGTACTTAGGATAGTCAGTAAAAAGAAAAAAATTGTATTAATATTTAATTTTGGATAACAGCAAGGCAATCATAAAATAAAAATAACGAGCATATGTAAGAACAAACATTTTTTCATATATTAATGCAAGG